>JAOTQH010254638.1:0-11652 GCA_025631255.1 Cornus kousa | reverse complement strand
GCTGGGTTTTTTGTAATAAATTTTTATAATTTTTGGTGGTTATTTGCAATATCCACCCCCCCCCCCCCCCCCCCGGCGGTCAATGCATACTTTTCTATGTAACTTCTTCAGTTCTCTATGATCTATTTTTCTTATATTATTATTTCTTCACATAGGACTGCTGGCAATGCTTCTGAAGAAAGTCTTGACCGGTTGCCAACATCAGCTACTTGTATGAATCTTCTAAAGCTTCCTCCATACAGAAGGTTTGTCACTGCTCTAATATCTTGTACATGAAGAACAGTTTTTACTTTTTGCTATTTTACCTGAAAAGTGTACCGGCATACCACTGATGAAAAGAAACACATACTATTAAGCAGCAAGCGCGCACACATGTGCGTGTGGAGAGAGACAGACAAACACACAAACTATAGCTCTTCACTGATTTTTATATAAAAACTCTTTGTGCAGTTCTTTGGAAGATAATATTTTGGTTTAATTTCATTGACACCCGCTCAAGTTTAGCTAAATCACTCATATTACAAACTTTTGCTCCGTTTTTCACTCACACCCCAACCGTTACTTGCACAATTCTGACACAATGTAAAATGACTTAAATATCCGTTGACTTTTTCAAAACAATTATTTAACTTAAATAATTAGATAAAAGACTAAAATATCCCTAAATATTTTATAAATTTACAAATCATATTATATATCTTTATTGTTTCTTATGTTATATATATATATTTTATGTTATATAATATTATATATATGTTATGTTATATATATATATATATATGTAATATACATATATAATATGTGGGTGGTGGTGATAGGTGGGTTTAATAATGAGGGTATAATGGTTAGTTAAGTAGGTTGGTATTTAGGAATAAATGGGATTAAAAGATTAGGGTAAAAGTTGCCTCTTTTTTTTTTGTGTGTGTGTGTGTGTGTGTGTGTTTTTAACGGAGATTGTGACGAAAAAGTAAAAATGGACATAAGTGATAGTTATTTTTCGAAAGATGTTTGAGGGTGATATTTGGCCAAACCTGAGGGGGTGTCAATGAAATTAACCCTAATATTTTGTGCATCCTTTTATGTTCTCTCTATTTAAAGGATTATTATTTTTATTTATTTATTGTGTTTTTGTTTTGCACCTGTCATTTTATATGATACACGGACTTGAGTTTGTGTATTGGGTGCTAGTAGACCTCCGTGAATTCCTGAAAGCAGGATATGTGACTTGACTTGAACCATGTTCAAAATTATAAATGAGTGCGTAAACACGTTTGGTCGTTTTAATATCACTCTTGGTTGTCAAATTAAAGAACCAAGGCCTAAATTGATATCTAGCAAAACCTATTTTCGTGGGCTTACATCTCTTGTAAAATACTTGAAAAAGGTGTTTTTGCCAAACCAAGTTATCATTCTCCTTCCCTTGAAATTTGTGTCTGTGCATCTGAAAGTAGTGTTCAGCCATGCATTCTGAGCTGCCTTTTACGCTATTTACTGGGCTTATTGCTTATTTATTTTGTTAAATTATTAGACTATTTTGGGTGCTCATTCTCTATGTAAACTTATTTCTCGCTAAAAATGTTCGCGGTTACAAAATGTGTTCATGATGCAGCAAAGAGCAACTGGAGCAGAAATTGTTGTATGCCATAAATGCGGATGCTGGATTTGATTTGAGCTGAAAGCTTGTTATTTCCTGTCCTACCAAATGCTATGCTCCAGGTTCATTGAGAAAGCATTTTGACAGACGCAATACCATGATGGTCTGTTCAGTGAACTACTCCGTTCAGAATTGTCCGAGGACCATCAGTGCCGCATAGGACACAGCTCAGAATATCGGTAAACATCAACAGGGTGCAGAGGAAAGCAGTGTGTAGATATAATCCCGGTGTACATATACATACATGGCGTCATCTGCAATGTATATCATCTTCATGGAAAGCCTGTACACATGCAGGACCTCTCCCAAGTAGGTCTTGTTAAGAATAGTTAAACTGGTAGTCAAGAAAGTTCCTTCTGTAATTTTTAGTGAGTAAAAATAATCTGACCTATATATATATGATGGGGATCAATCTGTGGAAACATCAGGTTGTATCTGGTCATCATGTTTTACTCCTTGTTTATTTTTTGTTTAAAATTAAAATTTAGTCCCCAATTTTATGACTAGTTTTGTAAATGAGAGAACGTGAAGTGGCTTAAGCGTGTCAGATGTTTAACTCCCAAACTTTCCGTCGTTTAATTGCAGGGCAGTGTTTCTAAATCCTGAATTGTACATTCTATGCTATGGCTTCCAACTTTATACAGTTTTGTATTAAGTCATCTCACGCTCTTATTCGTGAGGAACAATATAAAAATGGAGCGCAGAGGTGAGAACTAAAGCTCAGATACCATGTTAGAGTACCAATTGCCCCCAGAAATTAAAGGTTTTAAGAAATGTGCTCAACAATGTATTTCAAACCATGATAAGCTTGTTATCAAAATCGAAAGAAATACATAAATGCATATTGGTATGTTCATTAACAAAAATGTTTTTAATGTAACCATATTGTCACGAAGGGATTCCTAAGATGCATGGAGTATGGAAGACACCATGTTGGTTGGTGAAGAGCAGAGTTTGACCGGGAATGGTTCTAGGGAAGGGGTTTGAAGGACCATACCTCTTTAGAGTTCAGGCAGGTCAACTCGGTTGAGTGCAAGGAGCTCGTCGCTCGTCGTGGACTTGACTATGAAGAAGGGAGTTGGTGATCCTTGCACAAACTGGTTGGGAGCTGGAGCCATTCCTCTAGTGAGACCAAGGCAGGTTCAAATTAGTTAGCATGTATCCTTGGGGGGTAGGTCGTGGTAGCTTAGTTAGCATGTATCCTTAGGGGGTAGGTCGTGGTAGCTAACCAAGGTGTTTGCGCGAGTTGAAGTAACACCTTGGTGCTGCACGGGCCGTGCCAAATCTCTAGGCCGTGACAATATGCTTAGTTAATTGTGGAGCAATATTAACTACATGTCAATATATATATATATATATATATCACGGACACACGACTAGAAATAAACCGAAATGTTGCTATATAAATCTTCAAGCTTCAGATTTGCTTGTTTGAGTTTGGGTAAATGCCTCTTATAGTTATATCATTTATACAATTGGCTATTAAATGACATATATATATTTTAAATTTAATTAAATTTATATCATTTATTTGAAGACCACAACATTGAACATAGAATATACAGAGAATCAACAAATATAACTGCAAAAAATTGTTCCAACAAGCATTATTTATAGAATTAAAAATTGATAGTAAAAAAATAACATCTTTGAAACATACTGGAATCAAAATGTTCAAATATACGAAATCCAACATTTAATAAATTTATTTGTCACAATATTTTCAATAATGACATATATCTATATATATTTGAAACTTGTATATTCGGTTCATTTTACTATGGCGGGAACAAACGGAAACTCGATCAGCGAATGGCCAATAAAGGTGAGCGAGTCGGATGCAAGGATACGAGAAGGCCAACGAGAAAATAGCTGAAGAAAATGGTCCAAAGGCATAAAAATCCGTGTATATAGTTTTGATAAACATAAAACATATAATGGAGTGTTGGTGCGTGAATTTTTTTTTTTTTTTTTCTCCGTTAAAAAAAAAAAAAAAAAAAAGTCTCAAAAATGTTAGCATTAATATAATCAATGAAAATGGACTCGCCAATGGCATGTGGGTTGGATTCAATTTAACAGATAGTGTCTTGTACTTTAAAAGGCTAGCTAGATTAGTAGTAAAAGTTTTTATTTTATTTTGTTTTATTTTTGGCCTTTGGGAAAGGTTTAGGTTTATTCTCTTCTTGGAGAACATATAGGCTTGTTTGTGTTTGAATTATGATTCAAAATTCATGTCGAGAATTCTATTATCAAATAACATAATTGGTTAGCGGAATCGGTTGCACAATGCAATTGGTTATGCTTTAGCGGAATCAGTTGCGCTTGCTTGATATGTGCAAGAAATAATTTCTTAATTAGTTTTGGAAGAGAAGGTTGTGCTTGCTATTTTAGAGTTAAAGACTAATATGACAACTCTTGTAAGTAAGTTGCAGAATTCTTATCCGAAAAAAATTGACTTTTTTTGAAGATTCTATAAATAGAGATGGATTTTGGCAGAGAGAGTGAGATAGAAATTATTATAGAGAGAAAAAATGAGTTAAATTTGTGAGAAGAGAGATATGTAATCAAGTTTTTCAAATAAAAATAGTATTTTTTTTTGCCGGTGGAAGCAAGCAATTTGGCAAACCACTAAATCTCGTTTTGTTAATTTGTTGATTGATATGTTTTTATCTTTAATAATTTTTAATTGTGTGTGTGAAATAGTGAAATCCTACCAATTTGGAACTCATAATGGAGGGGTAAAAAGAGAAAAATAAATAAATAAAGACTTATATAACTCTTGTAAGTAAGTTGTGGAATTTTTATTAAAAAATAAAATAAAAATTGAGTTTTTTTTTTGAAGACTTCATAAATAGAGATGGATTTTGGTAGAGAGAGATGGAAATTATTGTAGAGAGAAAAAATGAGTTGAATTTGTAAGAAGAGAGATTTCTAATCAAGTTTTTCAAATAAAAATAAAAAATTATTATAAAGAGAAAAAATGAGATGAATTTGTAAGAAGAGAGATCTGCAATCAAGTTTTTCAAATAAAAATAGTCCTTTTTTTTTTTGCCAGTGGAAGCAGGCAATTTGGCACACCACTAAATCTCGTTTTGTTTGTTGATATGTTTTTATCTTTAATAATTTTTTAATTGTGTGTGTGAATTGTGAAATAGTGAAATCCTAACAGTTTGGAACTCATAAGGGAGGGGTAAAAAGAGAAAAATAAATAAATAAAATAGAAGCGTGACTTTCGAATGTGAACACACTGCATGGAGTATAGCGTTTAATTTTTTATCTTTTAATAATTTATTTATACACTGCATGGAGTATAACGTTTCATTTTTAGCCGGTGAATATTGTCTTCAATGTGTGTGTGTATATATATATATATGTTTTTTCCAAGAAGGTTAAGCAAATTCTATATTTATATGTGCTAGTAATAAATGTGCACTTTTCGGGAAAAAATAATTAAATTGTGATTTAGCTTGGGCTGAAGAATACTTACCCCAATGGGCCCAAAAGAGCACTACAGGACTTAATGGGTAACCATATATAAAGGCTTGGCCCAAATGCCCGAGACATCATCTAATGATCAAAAAATTGAAATACAATACTTTATGCTACGATTATGGATACAATGCTTTACAGGACTTAGATGGGCGCGCAGGAATATGGATACAATGCTTTACAGGATTTAGATGGGCGCGAATATGGATACGAGGTGCAGATACAATACAGATACAATGATATGATAAATTAAAAAATAATATTAATAATAATAAAACAACAACAACGAAATAAGAAATTTAAAAAAAAAACCCATTTATTTTAAAGCACATAAATATAAGCATTCCTAGTTATTATTTAATAAGTTCTGAAATTTTCTTAACAATTATATTACGTTATTGTTGTTAAAAAAGTTTCATTTTAATATTCAAAACTTATTAAAATTATGTTATCAAGTATTTGAGAAGTATCTAATACATGTTAGAAATTAAAAAATATATTTTAAAATTATAAATACGTTTAAAAAGTATCAAACACTTATCGAAAAGTATCCGAGAAACATTGATATCCGACACGTATGGCACAACAGGGATCATCCACCACATAAGGATACAAGCCTTGATCTTGAGCATCAATGTTTGTTACATCATTCTGAGGTGTCTATATGCATAATAGAAATGGGTGTGTGGTGGATTCTTTGAACACTGGTAATTTGGTAAACGTGTTGATTTATTAGGATACAAGCAAATGAGCAACGCATATATAATATACCAAAGGGCCTTTCGCCTAATGATATAACCTCCTCATCTTCAAAGAAGAGGGGAAAAGTTCTAGCCCGGGTATGGACAAAAAAGTGTGTGCGGGTTTGATTTACCATCCAAACAAAAAAAAAACACATATGTAATATGACTAATTCAATTTTTACAAACACTTGAAAATAGGAAATTAAACCGATGCTACAAAAACCTTCCAACTTCTGATTTGCTTGTCAAAGTTGGGATACAGACATACACACACACACACACATATATATATGCATGCATGCATGCATGCTTGCACGTATGATTGATTCTTTGAGCACTTTGACCTACTTTGGCTTCAAACGACTGGAAATAGCCAAAATGGTGCTACAAAGACCTTCCAAATCTTCATTTGCTTGTTTCAGTTTGGACGATTCAGCTAATGGTCCTTCAAAGTTATCGTTACAAGTATCAGGTCCATCCAAAGCAGCTGATCCATGAATGTTTAAGCTTGCATAGTCGCCGGACTCCAGGTGCTTCTTGCATCGGTCAAGGTCACTAATGGCATCAACATAGTTTTCATGACAAGTCTGATATGTACCTTTCAATTTATGATCACTCGTTCGTTTAATGAGCGAGCCGATCATGTTTTTGGTTGATTTAGCATTGGATTGTGCCAAGTCAATGGAGATCCCGCCTAGCCCTTTGATATCTGCTTTAGCGGTCCGGGGATCGGATTTTAGAGCCTTCACACATAGGGCAGGTTTGGAAGTGGTGGAACAAATGCTGTTAAGCAACTCATTTGTTACAGCATCTGACTCATGATTCAGTAATAGAAATGATAGTAGTAAGATTGAAAGCAACAAGGAGGAAGAGTCACTCAAAGAAATGGCCATTTCTTTATTTTGTTTCACTCTTAATTAACTTTTTATTTTTATTTTTTATATTTCTCTTCAGATTATGCCTCTCTTGTATATATATATAGTTTATTAAAGAGAGAAATATAAGGATAGACCTTAATTAAGTTTTTTTTTGGGGGGGCTAGCAAACCGAAATTTCTGCTACCATTAGACGAAGCCAAATTGAATGACTACCATTAAGATTATAGAAATCAATTATTATGGCTAGAATAAATGCCAATTAATTAAAAAAAAATGGAAATAAATGCCAATTGAATGATTACCACTAATAATAATAATTTTTAAAAATGACTACCGTTAATATTATAGAAGTCATTGGCATTTCTAAATAAGTTTATGGTTATCCCTAATTCAAAATATCAAATTAAAATTCCTTTATTATATATATATATATATATATATATATATAAAGTAATATGTTACTTTTAATGTTATCTTGAGTATTGATATGGTGCTAAAAAAGGAAAGAAAAAAAAAAGGTATTGATATTGAACATGTAGGATAGGGTCTCATATTAATGAAATCATCCTAATTTGTAAGCATTTATTTTCTGATAAATAATTTAACTACACATATGTATTTTTCCTTGTTTTTGTTTATTTTGGAGAGAGCTATATGGGATGAGACTAAGAGTGGCATCATACCACTTTGAGCACTTGTGAACATGTTGATTAATGAGGCAGTAGGCAGTACATATATAATAAAACTAATTCAATTTTGACAAACGCTTGAAAATATCCAAAACAATGCTAAAAGATCTTCACACACACATAGAAGAAACAAAAAGAAGACTACAAAACACAACTATAATATATTTGTTGATTGATTCTTTAAGCACTATGTGAACATGTGTATTTATGAGGCCACAATGAGTAGTACATAGATAATAAACCCTAATTTTGCTTTAAACGATTGGAAATAACCAAAAGGATGTCACAAAGATCCTCCAGCTTCTGATTTGCTTGTTTCAGTTCAGCTGGTTCAGCTGGTGGACCTTCAAAGTTATCGTTACAGGTTTCACCCCCGTCCAGAGCAGCCGATGCATGAATATTTAAGCCTGCATAGTCCCCGGACTTCAACAACTGCCTGCATTCATCAAGCTCACTAATGGAATCATCGTAGTTCTCACGACAAGTGTCGAACCGATCTTTCAACTTAGGGTCAGTCGTCTGTTTGATGAGGGAGAGGATTATGTTGTAGGTGGACCTAGCATTGGCTTGAGCTATGTCAATGGAGATCCCTCCGAGGCCTTTGAGGTCTGCACTAGCGGTCCGGGGATCGGATGTTAGAGACTCCACACATAGGGAAGGATTGTGAGTGCTGGAACAAATGCTGTTGATCAACTCATCTGATGCAGCAAGTGAGTGGTTAAAGAATAGAAATGATAGGAAGATTGAAACCAATGTTAAGGAAGAGACACTAAAAGAAAAGGCCATTTCTCTTAATATTTCAATCGACTTTTTGATATTTCTCTTGAATGGTAAGGGATGTTATATATGCCTCTATTATATAGTTACTTAAGAGGGAAATCTAATGTAAGATATTAAATGTTTGGCAAGAATTTTTGCTATGCATTTAGTAGCAAATAAATGCTAATTAATTATTAAAATGAAAAAAAAAAATAGAATAAATGCCATTGAGTATCTACAATAAAGATTTTATAAATCAATGAAATTCTTAAATCATATTATGATGGTTAGAATAAGTGTTAATTGAATGACTAGCTACCATTAAGATTACGAAATCAGATTATGGTTACCCCTAATTCGAATTTGATGTTTTCAGCAAATTAAAATTCCTTTATTAAATAGCCAAATTTGTAAGCATTTATTAAATATCGGAAAAAAAATAAAATTTGTAAGCATTTATTTTCTGATGAGTAAATTTAATAACACGCATCTTTTTTATTTTTTATTTTTATTTTTATTTTCCCCCCTATTTGGGGGATATAAAATGCATTTATTAATTATTAAATGCTTGCAAGAACTGTGTCAAGGTCACCAATGGCATCATCACATGCACTTGTATTAATATATACAAGTAATTTTAATTTTTTATATACATTTTTATATTATATTTTTATGAATTAAATTTTTAATCTTTAACCTTTAATGAACCAATAAAAGTGTTATTATATTAAGCATATCAAGAGACCATAGTTATATCATTATTAAAAATATTTGTTATAATGAATTGTCGGATCTACTTATTTTAATTGGTGCAAGTATCACTAGTTTGAAAATATTTTATTTTTTTAATTATTAGCATTGAATGAACCAATAAATGGTGGACAAATAATTGTGAATTCGCAAATTCGATCCGATCCGTGAGGATTGGATTGTAACACTGACGGATCGGTGGTAAATTTAAAAAAATCGAATCAGTAATTCACGGATTGGGCTGTTAAAAATTCGATCCGATCCATTATATATATATATATATATTATATTTTCAAAGAATATATTAGCTAATTTAATTAGTTAATGATAATTTAATGGATTCTAAAAATGTATTATATGAATTAATATACATAAACTAAAATTTTATTTATAGGGTTATAGTTAAAAGACAAATAAATAATAAATAATAAAAATAATAATAATAATAGTAATAAATAATTTAGATAAAATTTAATTCGCTATTACATGGATCCAATCCGAAGGATGACGTAATATTTGTCTAATCCGGAACGGACTTATTGGAGTAGGAGACACTATTATACTCGTGGGCTTGAATGAAGGGCTGACAAGCAAGGGGCATTGGATGAAATGCCACGCAAGGTAGAGATCCAAGATCCGGATCAAGTGATATGAAAGGTTAGGACAAAATGCTGCCATTTCTGAAGCACTCCCGGAGTGCGTGCTCAAAATCTTTTGAGAATTTGGAATGGTAAAGAGTCCAGCTTGATGCCTAATTCGATTAGTAAATAAATGTATAATATTTAGGATATCAAGAGACAATAGTTATATCATTAATTTTATTTTTAATACATATCCATAGAAGCAATTATTTCGTGTATTGATATTTAGACCAAAAAAAAAGGACTACATACACCCCAGGTTAGGTGCATATTTAGACCAAAAAAAAAAAAAAAAAGAAAAAAAAGAAAAAAAGAAAAAGAAAAAGAAAAAGAAGACCCTTATGGTCTTCTTCTTAATGAGGGCACTCTCAAGTTGACGACAATACCATTATGTATGTGCGAGAGAAGGTAAAATTCATCTTTGACTTGCGGCGTTGATTGTAGGTTAGTTTTAGTTTAATTTATTCTTACATTTTAATGAAATAGAAAAATAAAATATATATTTTTGAAGTATATATAATTTTCTGTGCATCATATAAATTTCTTATTTGATAAGAAATTTTAAGTTTTTATTGAACCTCCACAATAAATAATGTAGCCAAAGAGTGTCGTTTTAGAATATCCATGCAATATAAATTTACTAATTCTGTAAATATCTAAGTAATTATTATATTTGACTGTATTTTAACATCGGTGGTTCTGAATAGTAAAAAAAATTTGCTTCATGTTTAATGTTGGCAAATAGTCACTATATATCGAGACAATTTTTCACGTGAGGAGAAATTCAATGACTTTTTCTCCCTCTTGAGAATGAAAAAAAGAGGATTTCCACAACTACCAGTAATTTAGTTGATACTGTATAAAACAATACAAAAATAATAATAAAAAAAATGCATAGATATATATAATAATTAATTCTTTATTAGAATAAAAGAGGTACATTGATAACAAAATCTAATTTCACTTCAAACGATTAGAAATAGCCAAAATGATGCTGCAAAGACCTTCCAACTTCTTATTTGCCGCCTGAAGTTGCGGTGGCTCAGCCGGTGGTCCTTCAAAGCCGTCGTTGCAAGTATCCGGGCCGTCCAAAGCGGACGACGCATAAGTGTTCAAGCTTGCATAGTCGCCGGACTTCAAGAACTTCCTGCATTCATCAAAGTCACTAACGGAATCATCATAGTTCTCGCGACAAGTGTCGTATCGTCCTTTCAATTTAGGATTAGTCGTTTGTTTCACTAGGGAGACGATCATGTTCAAAGTGGATTTGGCGTTGGATTGAGCTATGTCAATGGAGATAGCTCCGAGGCCTTTCAGGTCTGCGCTAGCTGTCCGGCGGTCGGATTTCAGAGACTGCACGCACAGGGAAGGATTGGTGGTGCTGGAACAGATGCTGGTGATCAACTCATTTGTTGCAGCATTTGTGTGGTTGATGAATAGAAATGATAGGAAGATTGGAAGCAATAACAAGGAAGTGACACTCAAAGAAGAGGCCATTTTGTTTTTTAATCGTGTGGGATGTTAGGTTTTGTCTCGTTATATACATATATATATATATATACACACACATATATATAGTTAATCAATAGGGAAATATAAGGTAAGAGAATTTGAAGAAATCCCAATTGAATGACAACAATTATGATTATAGATGTCAATCACGTTCCCAAATGAGAAATTATTATACGGTTTTCGCTGTCCAATTTTATTACGGAGTAAGTTTTTAGGTTGGAGCATTTACCTTTCTTGGGAAGGTATATTTAGTTGCAATATATTTGTAAGGTTTTTAAGGGTGATTTTGTATATAAAAATTCAGCCATATTCAATTTTTTATTTTTTTTAAAGAGTAATGCTATTAAGAGGGTGCTCTCTAATATTGACTAGCTCTTTTTTTTAACCATTGGATTAAAAAAGTTTTCTCTAATATTCCTTTCATATATAATTATCATAACAACTATATTGTTGGAATTTTTATATATATATTTAAATAATAAAAATTATTTTATGGTCCTATGCACTATGTTTCCTAAAATAGGATTGCAATGTGAT
>JAOTQH010254610.1:0-11654 GCA_025631255.1 Cornus kousa | reverse complement strand
TAAACCCTACACTGTTACTAATCTAATACATTACACAAATTTAATCTAACTAAAACATTTAATTAAACTAATTTACACACTAAAGTTAATAATACTAAATTAATCCAATTAAAGAAAAAATACAAAAGATAATTTAAGCAAACAATTCCATTAAAGAAACAAGAAAACAATTAATGCAATTTAAACACGTAATTAAACAATTAAATCAAAGAAATATATAGATAATAAAAACAATCAAACAAATAAGCAAAAAGCCACACAAAAATGCAATAAAATAAGTAATTAAAATACTAGGACTATCCTTTTAAAATTAGGGGTATTACACAGAAATTGGGTTTTTAGGTTCTGTTTGGCCGTTGGGAGTATTTCTAAGTTGTTTAAGATGCTGTGAACGATTTAAATAACTGTAATGAACATATAAAAATACTCAGAAGTATGATTTATAATAATATGCTAAATAATGGAACAACATGAATTTCAATAGTAAATTGACATGTTAAGTATGGAATAAAGGATTTAATTGCTTACTAGTATTCTAACAATTTTTCTATGGTTAAACTGTATCAATCATGTTTAAGCACTGTAATAAGCATAATTGACTTTCTGAAACTGTAGTATGCTTATATGGAATTAATTGATGTTTTATCTGTTATAGACTTCATCAATTGTTGGATATGTAGATTATTATGAAATTTACTTTTGAGAATTTTAGTATAGTGCGCTCATTAATAATTCTGATTATCATTATATCGTTCTGGATTTTAATTGAAAAACTGCTTATTCTGTTTTGTCAATTATTGGATTTCTTTTGTGGATTATGCAACGGTATGGGACGGTGACATATTAGGGATGGATTAGTTCAAAACACTAAGTCCTACCTATTCTGAAATAAGAAATGGATTAACTATAAAAGTTAAGTCCTACTTATATATGTCACGTCAATAAATAGTTGAATGACATACCTTAGTTTGAATGGATTTATATATACATACCTTTATGGTACCGTGATATGAGCTTGAGTCTCAGGATCATGGTTAGGGTGCGTATATCGCCTAGGATAGATAACTGGATATAGTTGATGTTCTCTGGTAGGTCAAGGTATACATAACTACGTTACGTGCGATTTGCAAGTTACCTTATACTCAAGCAGAGACATACCTATGGGCTAGTGAGTGTCCTATAGTGTGTATTTAAACATATATGGACTATTTTAGTTATTGCTGAGTTATCTAGGATGTATCTGCCTATCGGGTCTCTGCATGGATTGTTGTAGAGTAGAACTTGCTCGTGAGCCTGACCCACTCTTATTTTTCAGGTGTTTGTCAGTTTCAGGCTTATAGTTTGATTGTGCTGAGCAGATATAGACACTCATTCCTCCGATTATGTAGGATTTCCCTTTATGTTTAGTTTTGGATTTTCCTATTTAGTTTCAGTTATTTATTTTCTAGCTGGAATATTATTAGGGGTCTACTAGATGGATTCCCGAGTTGTAATAATATTGGAGGTTTTGGCAGTTTTAGAATTATTTAACTTTTAAGGATTTTTATTTTAGAATTCTTTCAGTTATTTAATTATTTCTTATTATTAATTTGTATTCCGTGTTCATTTAAATATTAATTGTTTGGTATCCCTCGAATCTGTGCTCGAACTTGATCACCCGTGACTCTAGAATTGAGGGGTATCGCACATTTGACAAGCTGAAACTGGCTTTGGATCAAGTTCGCCCTGCCGAAAATCTGGGTTGATGGAAGAAAGGTAGAGCCCATGGGCGTAATCATACTATCTGTCACAACAGCCAAAAGATATTTGAAGAAAAACTTTGTAATTTTAGACATACACCCAACCTACTTGCTAATGGGTAAAGGTTGGATCCATCGAATGGAAGAAGTCCCGTCAACTCTGCACTATGAGATACGTTGGCCCCAACGGGCGAAAGATTATTGATATTTGGGGAGATGAGGTGGCAGCAAAGGAATGCTACAATACCACGATCCGACCAGATAATAAAGGAAAGTAGTTGCTGAAATAACAATTACCAAGCTCTTCCTCCCCCGTAGAGAAAGAGGAGCCTGAAGAAGAGTATTCGACCGAAGCCCCTAGAGGCTGTGCAGTTAGTCACAAGGGAAGAACATAAAGTAACCTACATAGGGGCTCTCCAATCACCTTAGGAAAAAATCAGAGCCAACTAAAGTCTAAAGGCAGAATGCCGACATCTTCGCCTTGAACTATTGGGACATACCAAGAATCAGCTCGGAGATAGCATCTCACAGCCTGAATGTGGACCCGAGTTACTGTCCGAAGAAACAGAAACAAAGGAGATTTGCCCCAGTAAGGAATAGAATCATTGCCGAATAAATCGATATCCGTACGTCACTTCTTAAAGAATGTGTGTAAAAGAGATATTAAACTCATCCATATGAAAAATCATGTAGCCAATCTCTCACTACATCTTTTAAAGAAAATGTTTTGGTATCAAGACTTCATTCTATACATTTCATGAGATCTCTTCACTTTATCTCTTGAGAAATATGTATAAGAGAAATATTGAGCTCATCTACATGAACAATCATGTAGCCAATTATTTCTAATCATACAAGTCCAAAAAAAAATATGTTTTTGCAAAATTAAAAATTTATTGCATATAACTTGGTGTATTGTCACTACTTATATATATTTTATGCTTTACATGCCACATGCGATTTTTATCATTCAACTTTGTGCTTGTAAAATAGGATCTTTTGGTATAAAAAACTTAATTTATATATCATTGCTTTTAATGAGGTGTATCCATTAAATAATATATGATGCAAATGAAAGCGCACACATATAGGGTGATTATTGATAATCTCTTGTGAAAGATTTGCATGACTTGTTATGCCTAATTGACTTATCTTGGGAATTGACAAACATGTTACAAAATAACCTTTTGCTTATTATATTCCATTCTTACGAGCTTTCATAACTTTGAAAATTTTCCCTCATTATTGAAGTATCAAATGGGAAACGTATATTAGGATTGGAGCACGTTTAAATTCCTAGATTTACCTTACAAGGTTTTTGCCTTTTGCTTTATTCTAGTCCATGCTTCATTTTTATTTTTATTTTTTGTTATGCTTCATTATGTATACTTTTGTATACTTCTTGCTTTTGAGTTTATGTCTCATTTTTAGTTTATGGTTTATGTATACTTTTGTATATGCCATGAACAAAATAATTACTTTTGTATAATGATCTATTGAACTCATGCTATCAATGAAATTAGCTTCTTATGATATAATTGCTTACATATTTCATTCCAGAGCATATTTTAGTTATTAATACTACTATTGTTAATTCTTCATTGCCATTACTTCTCTATGCTAAATGATAAATGCTTAATGAAGTTGTTTAGGCCTTCACCTTTTTAAGATGCCAAATGAGTAGAGATATGTGATGTGTGAAATGATCTTAAATGTATGTTTATTGTGATACCCCTCGATTTTAAAGCCACGGGTGATCAAATCCGAGCACAGATCTGAGGGATACCAAACGATTAAGTATTTAAACAAACATGATTACAAGAAGAAATTAAAAAATAAAATAATAAAGGCTAAAGGAAAACTAAAGAATAATCCTTAAGATAACTTTAATTAAAATAAGCCGATAATCCAAAACCTCCAAGATGACAACCCGGGAATCCATCCAGTGGACCTCTAAATAAATCTCAATTGGAAAATAAAAATTGAAAATAAAATCCTAATTTAAAACATAAAGGGAAATCCTACGTAATCGGAGGAATGAGTAACTATCTCTGCTCAACACGATCAAACTCTAAGGCTGAAACTGTCGAACACCTAAAAAATAAGAGTGGGTCAGGCCCACAAATAAGTTATATTCTAACTACAATCCAAACAGAGACCCGATACGCAGATATATCCTAGATATCTAAACAATAACTATCTAGTCCATACTTATATATATCCACACTAAGGGACTCTCACTGGACTACAACAGGGGTCTCAACCTGAATAGAAGACAACATGCAAATCACACCTGAGGTGGGCATGAGTACCTAGACCTAACATGGTATACCTCTACCATCATAGCCAGTTATGTATCCCAATGTATATATGCTCCCTAACCATCGATCCTGAGACTCACGCTCATATCGTGGTACCATAATCATATATATATAAATTATATCATATCCATCCATAAGAAATCCAGTTAGTCATTCAACTTGTTCAGCTGATCTGACTTAATTACAAGTAGCAAGTAATCCAGTTAGTCATTCAGCTTGTTCAGCTGATCTGACTTAAATATAAGTAAGATTTAATTTTATAGTCAATTCCCTTATTCCAAAGTAGGTAGGACTTAGTATTTTGAACTAATTCATCCTTAGTATGCCACCGTCCCATACCGGTGCATACAATCCACAAACTCCCTTAATTGATAAACAAATATTAATATTTCATCAATTAAAATCCAAAGCTTATGCATAATAAAAATTTGATAAATATATAATCATATTATGCATCCAATCCAAGACTTATAAATCATGTCACAACTATTTAAATAACTAAAATAATATTAAGCAATTTAACCCTCCATATCCATTAACAACATACAAACTTATTTAAACTTCCATACTGTTCAAATCAATAGCATACAGATAAAGAATATGCATCATAGGATCCTAATATGTCATGAAAAATAATTTTGAATCCCATTTACCAACCCAAAATAGTCCTGAAATTTTTAAAAAATCAAAATTGTGCTTTAAAAAAAAAATTCCCGTAAGTTAGTATGCAAGAAAGCTTATTTTCAAAATGAGAGAGCAAGCTCCCACACAAGGGAACCGGCTCCCCTACCTTGGGAGCCGGCTCTGTGACCTAGGGAGCCGGCTCCCTAGTTCCATGGAGTCAGCTCCCTCTCTCATAGAGAGCTGTAGTCAAAAATCTTAGGGAGCCAGCTCTATCCCTGCTTTCTGTCATCGTCTTCATCTCCGACGATGTTAAAAACAATTTGTAAGGTCTTTTTTAGGTTCCTAGAGGTCCATCTATGTCCCAAAACTATCCCAGAAATTTTTAAAACATAGGATGCATCATTAATAGAAATTAAAAATCTTAATATGAAACAATTGATACAACAAATCAACCTCAATTAACAGTCCGTAAAATAATTTAAACTCTAAAATAACATGCATAAAAGATCAATTTAATGTCCGTTTAGTTCCTGGAGACTACCTAGGCATGCATAGAACACAGGTCAAAGGAAAAGAGCAAGAAATAGAACTTGCCTTGGAAATTTCAGTTTTGAAACCTTAACGTTGTCTTCTTAAGTTTTTTGACGACTTCTATTTACTGTCAACCTCCTACTGATCTGGTTCAAATCCACAAGCAATACCTTCCCTCCTCCTTGGTCCGTCCTTTAATCTATGGCCAAAACCCTAACTTAATCTCTCTGTTTTTCTCATAACTCTCTGTTATTCTCAAAAGGTTTGTTGTTCTCCTAGTTGTCCCCTTCAAAACCCTAAAAAGGCGTCACATTCAGAAATGTTCTATTTTGGTGGCTTTTGTGATTTCATCTCAAATTGAGGTAGGGGATTGTTGTATGTTTATATTTAAGTGTTTTAGTGTTTTTGGGGCTTAATATATATTGTTTACATGCTTGTTAAATCATAGTCTTGTATATAGATAGAAAACCTTTGAAATAATTTAGGGTTTAATGATTTAAAAGCATGCTTGGTGTACATATGTGTACAGTTTATTAAATTGTAACTTATATGTATATTGTATAGCTTATTTTATGATTTAAAGTATGTCTAGATTATATACATATACATATATATATATATATATTGTATAGGTATATTGTTTATTTAGAATATCATTAATGTTTACCTTGAAAACTTGTTACTAAATTGTAGCACATTTAGTACTTATGGCTTATGATGGTAACTTGATTTGGTTGTTATACGATATTCTTGTTTTATGTATAAATCTCTTATTGAAGTTGTGACATTTCGTATGCCATTTAGACTTGGAACATTAGAAGATAGTTTGTGTGGCTTCAACCTTACTTGTGTATGGAACGTGGTTTCTTGCATTATTTATTTGTGTACAAGTTTTGAACTTGTTGATTTTGGAAAGCTTGTGAGGACATAAAATATGTGATGGCTAAGGTTTGGCTTTAGTATGGGAGACAAGAGTTTCCCTATGTTATAAGTGCGGGTTGTAATTACACGGAATAACTTGTACATGTGTGTATTATGTAGTGCCTTGTGGGTCGTAATTACCTGGAAACACTTGCTTAGTCTAGTGACCATATGTCCTAGTATTTCCACTACTTGATTTTGCATTAAATTCCAAGTTGTTAATCATGGATTATTTGTAACTTGTGATTTTGTGCATGAGATCTCATTTTTGGTTTAGTATACTTGAGCTTGTATATTTATATGTCATGTATGTTAATATTACATAGTATACTTGTGGACGTATACTTGTATATATATTACGTTTTCATTTCAATATTGTTTAGTGTACTTGTGGATGTATACTTGCTTATATTGAATATTTAGTATCAATATTGCTTAGTATACTTATTGATGTGTACTTGTTTATATTGAGTATTTAGTTTCAATATTGTTTAGTGTACTTGTGTCTTATATACTTGTTTCGTGCCTATTTCATTTTAGATTAGTATACTTGTGCCTTGTATACTTGATTTACGTGTATTTCAATATTATATGTATACTTGTGTATTAAATATCTTGTTCCAATATTGTTTAGTATACTTGTAAGTGTATACTTACATGCGGTGTATTCCGTTTCAATATTGCCTTATATACTTGAGTATGTATATTTATATATTGGCTTTCATTTCAATTGCTTGTATAACTTGAGGTGATCCCTTAGTTCACCTTGGAACATAGATGTTAGGAGAAATGATCCCTTGTAATGATCTATATTAAACTTGCATGACACTTGAAACTTTAGGATATACGAATGCACTTCTTCCTACGAGTAACTTATTTACTCACCTTAGTTGTTGGGATATTTTGCAGGTACGGATACCTTGGTTTGGGATGCACAACATCCCTAGGTCACCTTATTTATTTTGGAGTACTTTAATGTATTTTAACGAGCATGCAAGTGTTAGCATATATCGTTCTGCCTTTTTAAGTTGTAATTCATAGTTAAGCTTACAATGTCACTTTTGCCTTGAAACATGTAACGTGTACCTAAGTACACTTTTTAACACTTATTTTGTATGTATGATATGTGGCCAAGGACCAAACTTCGTTTGAAATTACATGTATGCACTTAAAGTGAAATTTTTTCTTTAAAGGGAATTTTATAAAATTAAGGGTTTTGACATGTCATTTTTGCTTCGGAGTATGCATTGTGTATGCAAATTTACTTTTTGAGGTGTATTTAATATATATGAGGTATGGTCAAGGGTCAAACACCATTTTGTTTTCATTTATGCACTTTGGATTTGTAAATTACTTTTGAAGGCAATATTAAGAAATTCGAGATTTTCGCATGTCATTTTCAATTCAGGTTGTGTAAAGTATACATGAGCACACTCTTGGGGACTCTTTTAATATGTATGATGTGTGGCCAAGGGCCAAACAGCCTTTTGAATGCATCTATGTCCGTTGGTTGCAAGTTTTGCTTTTAAATGACATTTTTTTATGTTTTTGAGGTTTGATAGGTCATATTTTGCATCAGAGGTATTTTGAGGCCATGAACTATTCTAGCACACTTAAATATCCATATTACGTCCTTGTGCATGTTCGTTTTTGCACAAACCCCATCCCTTGCGAAATGAGCCTCCTATGGACTCATTTTGCATTTTATTTGCAAAATCTAGTTTAGGGCATTTTGGTGTTTTTCCTTTGAAAAATAAATTCCGGCTTTGAAATGGTCACATAGAAAATGCAATTTTAAGAGGGGGTTCCTTCTTTGTCTTTTCAAAAAAATTCGTTTTAGTGTCTGAAATAAGTTACAGATCTGGATTTTTTTGGTGCGTGCACTTTTTAAGGGAAAAGTCTGATTTAAGGGGCATTTTGGGTATTTCACTTGAAAAATAAAAATTTTTCTTGACATGGTTATGTAGAAAACATGATTTTTTTTTTGGGGGGAGGGGATTACTTCATAATTTTTGTTTTTTTTTTTTTTCAAAAAATGTCGTTTAAGCCTATAAATTTACAGTTTAATCCCAAAAATCTATGCTGGCCAGGCAGTTGTCAAGGAGGCTGTAGCGTGTGCTGTGGGTGCCCTCGTCTGGCCAGCCTTGATGCTCCATTTTCAAATGGCCATATCATCTTCGTCCAGACTTTGAATCAGGCGATTCTTGAATCTAACTTTATTAATTTTTCGTTGTTTATCTAATGGTGTGCTCAGTAGCATCCATATATTTTTGAAAAGGACCATTTTTCCCTTGGGGCCATACTTGGTCTATTTTTAACCCTTGCTTCCATTTACGTTATCGTTGAGTTCCGTGGCCTCATGGAAGGTCGCTTAGGTGTCTTAGAGATGATGTATATCCTTAGAGACCTTGCTTATATTTTTGCTTTCGTATTTTAGATCAACCTTCAGGTCATCACAGGATGCACTGGGTTTGTAAAATCTAGGGTCATCACACCTAATCCCAATCCCAGGCAAGACCAGGTTGGTGGTAAATGGTTTGGATCTAAGCTTACGTTGGTCCACCCCCTCTTAAAAATTTGGGTGCCCTTAGGCTAAACCCAAATGCCAAACATTGGCTATTAAACTCCAATTAGTTTCACTTTATTTTCAATGTAGGATAACCAATTCCCATATTTTGCATACCCATTTAAGCTTATCAAATATCTTATTTTGGAGCTAATTTCTCATTAACCTGAAAACGGATTTGAAAAAGTAAATATACCACATTCATCTCCATACGGAGAAGAACACGTTCGACTGTAGATCTGCAAGAAATTCTTAGTGGGACATATTCAAAATTTCGGCCAAAGTTTATGCTTTGTATGCTCTGTTTCCAACATTATTTTGTTATTTATTTATTTTTGTGCTTATTTTGTTCATTTGAACTTTACTTGTATTAATTACACCTCTGATGCATTACTAATGATAGCATAGAATTCATTTTCTTTATTTTACAATATCTTTTTCTGAAGGGAGATTATTTACTAAAAAAAAAAAAAAAAAACTATTGGTGGTTTTTAGAAAAGTTCGATGTGTAAAATCAGATTGATATAACTTGATATTTTACGCATTATATCAATTCAATTTATTGTCATCATTGATTCGAATAAGTTTCAATTTTTATGAATCTATTGCAATTGGATTGGTTTTGATTTAATGTCTAAACCGAACCTATTCATTCCATATACATCTTTATAGGTGAGGGTTCAAGTTTTCACAAGGACAAACGGAGGTGTGAATTTCTTATAATAAAATATATATGTACATGTATGTGTGTGTGTGTGAGTGCACGCGCACGCTCGCGTGTGTGTATAAAGCTTTGATTATATATTTACATAAAGGTTTGAGGAATAGATATTGGGTGTGCCTGATACACAGTGCACCGGCTCATTTAATCGTACATGCACAACACGTATCCATATGTGCTCGAATGAGCCCGATGCATGATGTGTAACAGCTCGAACCTGAGGATCCAAATCGTTAACCGGATCCTTACTTGAACCCGAGGACATGCAGGGGTACTAAGGTTATTTCATAATAAATTAATACTTTAAGACCCAACAAGGGCGAAATGGCCATTTAACTCAATAATAATGGTTTAAGACCTAAAAAGGGTAAAACAGTCGTTTACCATGGACATCGAATGATTAGTATGAAGTTGAGGTTAATATAGTCGAACATGTGGTTAAAATCAATTGCATTTTTATAGGGTCACGTAATAAATACTAGTGATAATAAATGGGTGATAAAGGGTTAAAAGAAAAACTAAATCACAAATGTATATAGCAGAATCGGTCGACGTGTGCACATTAAATATTGACTGGTTTTGGACATTCGGTCGCCGTGTGCATATTACACATTGATTGGTTTTGGACATTTGGTCTCTATATGCACTTTACACGTCGACTGGTTTTGGACATTCGGTCAACGTGTGAGTAATTCACGTGAACTGGTTTGGGTCATCTGTAGTGAAATTGCTCACTACCCTAAAATAAAAGAGTAAAATTGCTCACTACCCAAAAATAAGAGATATTGGTCAATGTGTGGGTACTTACACGTCAACCAAAACATCCCACACTTGTAAGATTTGTTTCTTTGAATTGATAAACCAAATTGTACACAACCACCCCATAATACAACCACTAAACCACCATAATTACACTAATGCCACTAAAATATCGTACGTATATATACATACACTTACTTTAAAATACCCCAAATAAATCCCTTCCTCATATACACTCAAATAAAATCACGTTAATATAATTTTAGGCTCATCCATCCACATATGTTATAAAATACATAACTTATATCCAAGGATTTAATAAAAATTAAATTTAAGTACATCCCAAAATATACAAAATATGCCCGAAAGAATATAATTACAAATTTAGACCATTACAATCATAAATACAATGCTTTACAATTGAATCTACAAAGACCACGCCTTAGCTACAAAATTAATGAAATATACTCCCGTTAACCCTAACTATGCATGTGAGGGTCTGTCATCTACCGTATTATTGCTGTAACTTGAAAAATGAAAATGGAAGGGGTGAGCACGGAAGCTCAGTAGGAAATGCCTAAGGCACCGACTTTGGATTCCCTTAAGCCATACATCACGCATTGAGGATTTAGAGAAACCGGGATCATACTTTGGGGAAATCTTATAGCATTCAAATCACAAATCATTCTCATCAATAACACATATACCACTTATCACAATATTGCATAAAAATGTAACACAATGCACAACTGTCCTCAAACTTGGTCTCTACTGACCCTAACTCGGATTTAAAAATTGCTAACTAACTTTACCGAGGCAAGATTAAGTTACTATCCCTGGTTCCAAATTCGGCAACCATCTGGGCCTAGTAATAACTTTTTGAGTCCAAAACCAACCTGTGCCCCCTCTAGGTCAAATTAGTACCGGACTCACGAAATCCGGGTTAATGTATAAAAACACCATTCCATACCCTTTCTCATCCCACTTTTTGCCATGCTATGCATATGTTATAATTACATCAATTTAACTTTATTTCCATTCATGTGACAACAATGGAATAAACATGACATTCTCTTAGAATTAGGCACAAGCATAACATTTTCATAAATCAATTACAAACATGGCATCCTCCAAAAAATAAACAAGACTAGAAATCAACCACAAGTATGTTCATCATAAAATTTTACATCATTTTAATCATGTTATCTTCACACATTAACCATCTTTGCATGGAAGTAACTGTGACATTTCTGATTTTTGGCATTTTTCATTTTTTCTAGAAATTTTTCGCCGCAAGGGCATTTTTGTCCTTTCACTTTTTGCCGGGTTTGTGGTTGGGTCCTGTTGCATTTTTCACATTTTAATATATGTGAATTATGTGATAATTATGTGGTGATGTGTATTATTATTTGTGTGTGGTGCATTCATATTTGTGTGGTGTAAGAAAAGGAGATTAAAAGAAAAAGAGAAAA
>JAOTQH010254580.1:0-11655 GCA_025631255.1 Cornus kousa | reverse complement strand
CCTCGGCTCGCTTAAAATTTTGGCCTCTTTTAAGCGCTACTTACCATATTAAGTGATATCCTAAAATTTTATCAAACACACTTAATTTTAAAAATCACTTACCGTCTTCTGCATTCAGCGCTGAAATAGGAAATCAAACAGGCCCTTAGTGTAAACAAGTCAAAACTTGTTCCAGAATGTTGGTGGACGGAACATTGAACTAACGAATCCATATAGACAAACCAAACTTATAGCACACACATTCCTTTTAGACATTGTTGTGCATTTGGCTCAACATTTTAAGGTTTGTGTTTTTATCTGTTTTGTCATTGAGAGCTCGAGATAACATGTAATCTCATAGAAGATTACCATCCTTCACTCTCAACCAGGTGAATCTATCGGGAGTGTCTTGTAATCACTCCAACAAACAATGTTCATAGATTCACTAAGAGAACAAAATCTCAAACTCCAATACCTACAATACTTGGCACAATTTACACCATAGGAATGCAACTCTCAAATTACAGAATATAGTGCTTTCAAATAACTGTAAACTTTGGTTCACTTTTCCTAAGTTGGGTATCCGCAAGTACAATATAATTACATGCTTGTAGTCCCATTCTCCTCAATATAAAAGATAAATCTCGTTCAAGGCCTTTCAACAATGGATTTTCCAAGTTTTCTTTAGATTTCATATATTAAATGGCCACACTACTATTAGTGAAAGATCCCTCACATGATTATGTGAGGACGTATTTATCTGGATTTCCCATTATAATTTTCACTGTAGGCATGCAGCAATGCAACCTAATTATCATATTAGATTGTGACAGGAGCCACATATATATTTATTACATATTGGTAGGTCAAGCAACATGATTCTGAGCCATTCAACTTCTTTTCCTACATTTGAGAGGGGATGAACTCAAATTCCATAGAGGAATAGGTAATACATATATGTGTTTTAGACTTCCAGGAGATAACACCACTTCCCAACAAAAAAATCCAACAGAAATCGACTTTGATTTGTCCAGATCTGAGTTTCAAGTTACATCACTATCCTTCAAGCATGACATGTGATGAACAAAAGGGGGGATGAATTGGTTCTTTTACAAATTTTTCTTTCAACACTTGGTCAAATTTCAATGTCGTTAAGGCTCACATAATCAATCACAAGTGCTCAGTGATTTTACAAAAAACCTCTCAACAAGAGATCAAAAATATTCGTTTTTGGCCTCAGTTAGTGTAAGCTCCACTAGTTGTAATGCAAGTAGATACACACTTAGACGTCTCTCACTCTGCATACACCCTAACTTAACAAAAAAAAAAAAGTGCACACATCACTCCCCCTATACTAAGCAACCCTGCTTGGACCCTACAAGTTCTCATAGCTCACCAAATACATTGTAAAGGATGAATAACAACAATATTTAAGTTCTTACAAAGGATAAGATTGATTATACAGCTTAAAGTATCAAACAGCAGCACCAAATTCGAATCTTCATTTTGATAAGTCTGTGGTCTGAGGGGTAAAGCTGGAATTTTGTATCAACACATAATAGAACTTAGTTCCCACAGTCTTATATCAACATTATTCACATGCTTAGATGATGATCTCAAATGGCATAAGCAAAGTATATGTAACGACCTGAACCCGAGGGTCTGAATCGCTATTTGGGTCCTTACCCAAACTCGAGGTCACTTGAGGGCAAAACGGTCATTCTATATCATTAGGTGCATTACTAGGTCTATTATACCCCATTAGGCGCTTATACGTCATTTAATAGCAATAGGATACATTCCATGAATTCCTGGACTTCAAATGAGCAAGTGGGAAAAAGGCTGAAAAATGGCTAAGGCAGAAGATCACGTCCAATCGTAGCCTCCTACAATCGGTCGTAGGGTGCCCTATGACACCTTGCGCACGAGCGCAAGGTGGCGCCCAATGGCATGCGGCATAGTAAGCTACGTCCAAGCATGGGGAGCTACATTCGGTCGTAGATATGTAAACTCTCTAGTCTATTGTAAACGCCACAAAAAATTCCCAAGTGCAACATCTATGACCGCTCGTAGGAAGCTACATTCGGCTGTAGCAACCCATAAATGGCCATTTTGGCCTCCTTTTTCCTTGGCTTCCAATCCTGAACTACCCTTTAGTCATTTGGACTTTGCTAAACCTGTCCCAACTCACATATAAAGGTAACGTCATGCATCAAAATGAGTTCCATTCGATCGTTTGATTGCCACCAAAATATAAACAAGTTTACAAACAATATGATACGATACATCATCTAATATCACATAAGCCTTGGGTTGGCATGGAAATCAAGTAGACACCTCAAAAGAGAAAGATTAGGTTTCGACCTTATTTCTACCTAAAAACAAATAAATTGGTAAACAATTACAAAACTATCAAAATAATACAAGTTTGATTACAATTTCATTTCTTCATCAAATACATCCATACTTCAAAATAACTAACTCATGTTCAACAAAAAAATGTCCTCAATGTCATCATAGATGGGGTTATGGATCATCCAATATTTCTTTCCCGGTTCCTGAAAAATAGTGAAGGAATGAGCACAACGGCTCAGTAGAGATTGCCTAAGTGGCATCTCCTCAAGCAAAGTAATCAACAACATGTTTCACACACAAAGAATAGAGATAGGTTATAGGGATCATGCCAGGGTTTCATATACACGTACAACTTTCCACATCAAATAGCTATCATCATCAACCACATGCAATGAAATGCACTATACGATCGCATGCCACAGGCACACCTTCACATATCCATACACCAACACTGAAAACGTGATAACTAGCAGGACTTTGGGTACCTATCGTCGTCCCTGGGCAGAATTTGCTAATTGTCCCTGGCAGAGGGTACCTCCCAACTATCATTTGGGGCCGGAGTTTCTAAATTACTGACGGGTACCTCCCGTGTCCCTATTAGCTAACTAGCATCATCGGCAAAAGGGTACCTCCGGTTTAAGAAAACCTTTTCTCCGAAACTTATCATATTCACATTCCATCTCTTCCACATTCCACACACGTCTCTACACACCCCAAGTCACATGCTCGTAAAAATGTCATCAATGTCATGTGTATGAAATGTGTCATATGTAAACCATCCAACCTTTGACAAAATTTTCTCAATGCTATAGGTAATTCATGCTTGCTAAAATATTCAATTGATAAGCAAGCGTCATTATATGACAATTTAAATAAATAACAAGCCATCATCACATCTTCACATCATTCTTGCATACATTAGTCCTAGGGTTCATCAAATAGCATACTAGATAGCGCTTTGTGCACAACTTGCACACAATATAAGCAAATTACCACACATATGTCCTCAATTTATCAATTTCCTCTACATACATGGAACCCTAGAATACAACAATGTAAATTTCATCAAATTTGTATGCTAATAGAGGGTAAAAACATGAAATCATTCACAATACTAAAGGAAATTGACAACTAGACAGTTCCTCAATGAAGCCCAAAAACCCTAATTTTCAAAAATCTCAATGTCACCCAAATGAAGCTTTTCTCCGATAAAATCGAAGCCTTCGATGAGCTCTCCGACTTTGTCTTCTATAGAAAAGCATGAGGGAGGTGAAATCAAGGCTTGAATAATGTAAATAACAAGTTTGTAGAAAGAAAAAGAGATTTGAGAGAGAGTGAGGGTATCCCACGGCTTGGAGAAGAAAAAATGGGTCTAAAAATCAGATTTTTAGTCTTTAGTAAAGGTTTGGTCAACCATGGGTCCCACTTTAACCCTTAAAATGACGAAAATACCCCCCTCATGCATTATATGCTACAATCATGATATAATTGCACATCCAAACACATGACCACATAAATATACACCATATAATAAATATAAAATGTATATGGACTCAGAAGATAACCCAAGCACAAAAAATCCGAGCGTGGGGCCACACGGGACCTCCCAGACCAAAAATAATAATAAAAAAATAACGAAATGACTCAGAATGCATTTCAAAGAGTTCTAAACTCAAAGAAATACCCTAAACAACCTCCAGAACCCACACGGCACGCCAAACGGTGCAAGGTACGCAAAACGAGGAGTCAAGAAAAATTAAATACAAAAAATACAGAAAAATACGGGATGTCACAGTATATCATGATCACAATTCAATAGGGACTTATTCTGCAAAAAACCCTACAGCCTAGGCTTTCAAAGGTCAAAACCACAAATGACTATATTCCTATGCAAAACTCAACTTCAACAGCCTTGATTCAGCTATATAAACTTACACAGCAAGATATCATATATATATATATATATATATTCATATCAGAAGGCTAAACCAACAAAAGTAAGCACAGATGGAGGTTTGAGACATCAAACTCAACTACAGCAAGAATATGAACATAAACACGGGTTATGCAGCTGTTAAATGATATAACACACTTGCCTTAATCTCTGGACAACACTTATATGGACTCAAGCATGGATTGAACCTTTGAACCAGCTCTTAGTAGCAGCAAACCAACAAAACCATAGCCTTGAACATTTTCTTGAAATGTATACACACACTATATGATTTTTTAGTTGAATTAGCTCACATATTGTTCTCAAAACTCATATTATGTTCATTTTTTTTTGGTGTCTCGAGTGTATGTCACAGTGCAGCTCACAAGGGTGCTCACAAGGCTTGAAGGGCTGCAGCTTTATAACAACATATGTATAGTGGTACCTTGAGCTGAAATCCTACCCTAAAGAGGATATACACATGGCACCATCTACCAATCATTAGCGAGAGAATATTTTGACATTCTATCAGTGAAAAAACCACAATGTCCCTGGTATAACTCACTATTTTGTCCTTTAGTGAGCATATTATTCGATAGTTTGTGTATGAACATATATCAACAATATATATCAAGCTTAATCACTAAGCAATACACAACAAACCTTAGCTTCTCACACTAGGACCACTGGACAGGTGTCACACAGTTGCTCATCATTTACAATGACCAAATACCCCTAGAATGGACACATATCACAATATACAAAAAAACTGATGTTGCAACTATGTATACTCAACCAAATTGAGATTCTGTACAATTCAATACAATATAGTAGGCAAGTGTACAATGATATAATACATTTATAAAAAGACTTAAATGCCCCTAGAAGTCTCTATATCCAAATAACACCTGACCTGTTGTACCAAAACTGAAACCCTAAATGGCCTCTAAATTGAACTATAAACTCAATGTACCTTCCTTAAGCTATTTGAAATGATATCTCATGATTGTAAAATGACAATACTGCCCAATAAACCATTGTAATGCTCTAAGCATGCCAGAATCAAGAATGGCTCTCTGAAATGGTCCTGAGACAGCTTTTTGACATTTAAAAGGGCAAAACTCTAATTCAAAAGTGGGACTAACACCATGATACTTCCCATAGTGTAACCCATAATAGATTGCACGTACCTTTAAGATATCTTACAACTTTGCACAAAGCCTCCTTCCTCAGTAACATATGTATTTACTTAACTTTCTAGCTGCAGAAGCTATGTCAGGCCTTGTACGGTTCATGACATATACAAGACTTCCAATTATTTGGGAATATTGAAGTTAATCTACACTTCAATAGTTTGATGCTAGAATCATATGGTGTGGGTGTTGATTTTATCTCAAACCTGAGTGTATTTCTTGAGAATCTTCTCAATGTAATGAGAAAACCAAATTCCATCCTTAATAATTTATAAGAATAATTTTACTGAAGCCTAAGAAACTAACCAACAAACCTAACCGATCATACTCTCTCTTCTTTTACTGATTTTACAATTCAAACAAAGAATTAAAATACTTTTTAAGATGCTTGAAATGTTGTAAAAGAGTTCTACAAGTACCAACCAAACCAACCAAGATGCAAGAAATATAAAAGATTCCGGTATCACCTTTGCAACCTGTCACCTCTCAACCGTTGAGAGAAAGGATTACGTAGTCTAGGATTATATGATTCTAACCAATCACATTTCGACACACAAGCAAATGGGTCAATTTTATTCAATTTTTTGCTTATGTCGAGTTATAATTGGCCGGGGTATGTAGTCCCTAACCATGTAATAAATTTACCAACGAACCACTGCACCAAAGAGTTGAAAAACGAAATATAATATTAAAGACTTTGCATGTGAAATTCTACATAGAGCACTAATTACCTCATTGCCTCCTCCAATTTCCTTGAAAAGAGTATTTTCCATATATGTAGCCAAAAGATAAATTATTGACAAAAGTGTTAAAGAGTGTTTCTCAATTTCATCATATTACTTTCTTTGAGGTAGGGCTGAACCGGTTCAATTTCGGCATATAGTTTTCTGCAAATTTGAACCAGTTCAACTTGGACAATGAGTTATTGAAAGCTGCAAAAAACAGTTTCCTAATTGGTTTTGGAAGGTAGAAGACTTGGGGAAAAAGTTGAAGATTTGGAGAAGAAGTTGTACCTCTATTTTAGAGTTGAAGACTAATATGGTAACTCTTTGTAGGCAAGTTGATCCTTGTCCAACCAGGAATTGGGTTTGAAGACTATAAATAGAGATGAGTATGAGAGGTTTAGTGAGAGAGAAAGAGAAGAGAGAGAAGATGTAAGGGGTTTAAGGGTGACTGTTGTGATGAGGGGGGAGAGTATTTGTAATTCCCAAGTATATACATGTAGCCTCAAAAGAGATGATGAGTTAGTGGATGGGGTTTTGACATTTGGTTGTATATTCTCTTTTTTGATTCATTATAGTGAAATCTCTCTCTCCCATAGACATAACCCTACAGTTGGGTGAATCATGTAAAATATTATGTTGTGCGTGGATTGTATAATTACTATCTTGTGTTGATAAGATGTGATGATACTTCTGCTTGTGTGTGTGATGAAGGAGGGAGTTGATTTATCCCCCAACAAAAAGAACTTGAATTATATATATAAATAAACCCAACAGAGATCAGCTATTGTAGAAGAGATTAGTTTTTCTCAGCATCAACAAAAGAACTGAGGACTGAAATCCACAACAAATATCATCAATGTTCTAAACTCATGAAAGTTTCAAGTGCTTTTCTAACCACTGTGAACAACATAATTTAGGCTTCCCGTCTACATAAACATATAAAAGATAGAGCGAGTCTGTCCTAGGGACTCTCACCATGAGCTGGCGCGCTAAGTAGTTGAAAGAGAGCATGCATCTCATAGCCTCTTGATACAACAACTGAAGGTACGAAATCACTGTAAAAGCTTTTATGATAGTATTTTTTTTTCTCTAGGAACTATTACCTATCAAATAATTCAAGAAAAGCATATATTTAGGATGGCAATGCAAACATTAGGATAACAATAGTTAGAACGTCCTCCTGAATTGAGTATCAACCAAAACCTAAAAAAAGCTAATCTAGTGCACGAGACTCCTGCTATTGCGGAGTCTTGAGAGGATCAGATATATGTAGCCTTACCGCATGGAGAGATTGTTTCCGGTTTCAAATCTATGACATCCAGATTGCAATGGAACAACCTTACCACTACGTGTTCTAAATGCCACAATCAGGTAGCAACAGACTTACCTCTATGATTAGCAACCCAATTTCTTTCGATTTTCTTCCTTGCTTGCAAAATGAATATAATCAAGTTGCCAAGACATTACATACTATAATTATAAAACATCCAGGACGGATTTGTGTCCTCGAGGATTTGGGAGGAGTCTCAACCTTTTTCGTATCAAGTATAGGCATATGCATATAAAAGAATTTCATAAAAACAAATAAGGAACATGGTTCAACAGGCTTACCAGGGTACCATGCTTGTGGAGATTACTGGCTGAAACACGAGTTCTTATTCAAGTGAAATAACTTCCATGATGACGAAAGGAGCCTGTGACGTATTCCAATTACTGTATATCTTCTTGTGACTTTTGAATAGCTTTTTGTTATATATTTGACAAAAACAAGGAAAACATCAATTTACAGAGATTACATTGGGGGCCTTGTATAAAAATACATAATACTGTACAGAAATGGGATTATATGATATGCCTTGCATATATACTGGACACGTAAAATAGAAACAACTATCTTTTTGCCATTTACTAAGGAATACCGGGTTCACCACAAAAGGCGTCCGGCTCAAACGATCTTGCAGATTCTTCATTGTAGACTCCAGGTACAGCTCTACCACCAGCTTCTCCGGATGCTAAGTAGGAGTCCTTTTGGTTGCCCTCCACACTAACGAGGATGAAGATACATGCGAATAATGATATTGCAAGACCCACAAGCGTGTTCTTTAATCGGCTCAGCACAGGCTTGACCTGCAGGAAAGACAGAAGAAAATGCATTTGAGGGGTTGAGATAACTTCACCAAGAAAAATTTCTCATTTAGTATGAAATTATGTGTAAAATTGAGTTTTCTGGTGTTATTACACATGTTTATACACTTCAAATAAAATCTGACAAAGGGCTTTTCGGTACAAAAGGAAGCAACTTCAAGGAAAAGTGACTACTAATTCTGATAATACAAACTTCTGAATATTTTTTGATGTCATGATCTATCATAGAAGTTTCAAATTAATCTTAAAAGGCTCTAATAGATGAATTTAACCAGTCAAAAGTAATAATAGGAGATTATAGTTTTCCGAACTTCAAAAGTTCCATGTTAGGTCTTCTAAACTCTTCACTGCTTAATAGCTATGCAGCCTATGCTGCCTACATGAGAGAGAGTCGTAATCTTAAGCCTCTTATCTATACATTTACTTTATCCAAAGTTCCTGATCATGTCAAGGACCATTATGTTTAAAAATAAAAAATAAAAATTGGGACTAAACAGTGTAATAATTCTGTATGGATCAAATGCCTGTTAGATTGGGGACAAGTGGTATGCTATGGGGATTCGAGTACAAAATCAATCGAATTCTATACAAAAGATGGGATGTACTGTTTCAGTTCTACTGTTCTAGTTGAAGAATTTTACAATAATCCTGAAAAAGCAATTTGAGAGAAGTTAAAACATATGATATTGGAAAACAATGTAAAAATTTGACCTTCATTTCTTTTTTTCAGAGAGATCTCAGATGTAGGTTAGTGGGGATGATTCTATCATCGAAAGAGGTTTCTCCCTTGAAGTTGCTTCCAGCATCATTTTATAAAATCTTCTTCTGTTATTTTGCATCATTATGTTCTGGATTAAATGATTGTCATGTGTCTCCCTCTCATCAAAGCATGCAGAACCATACCAAAAAAAAAAAAAAGGGAAAAAAAGAATCACTACTTTTGTACATTGTGGACTACTTACAGAAAATGAACCCAAAAGCCGGTCTCGTGCCAAAACTTCAGCAGTCTTCACCCATATCTGTAGACGAAATTCAGCTTAGATCCTAATACTGCAAAACTGTATTTTAAGCAACGATCATTACTTGCACAATTGTAAGTACATGGTAGGCACAAGCCACACAACTTAAAATTGAATTCAGCAGAAAACCGTCTTTGGTCTTGAAGAAAGAGTAGGCACTGATGAGTACTAATTGAAATACATGATAGAAAAAACATGTAAAATTCATATATCCACTGAGACAAAATTCTTGTAGTTCTATAACAACCAAAAAATATAAACCTCTTCCATTAGGCTTATGATACCTCATTTTAGTTATATGCACATTGATGCAGTAAATATCAATTCAAAGATGCCACTAGTTTCCACAATAGGTGCTTAATTATTAGCAAACAGCAATGCACATTGTTCTCCTCATAAGTCATAACTAAAACTCATTCTTGAAGTTGGCATTTTGGAACTGATTTTCTATCCCTAATAGCCAACACATCCCCAAATTTATCATTTTGCTCATATAAACCTTTAATGACACGCATTATGCTTGTGTACCTTGCCTCACAAATCTCTCCCTCTTTTCTTTCATTGTTTTAATCTATGTATATACATTTCTTTTTACTGTCAGTTACCTTACTTTTTTCTTTTTCAAAGTAACTTTTTGACGCCCAAGGAAGTGGTAAATTTTAGTTCGATGTACTTTCAAATAATTGCTTTAGAAAATTCCATGGTATCAATTTTGATAAAGACTAGCTAACAACTCTAAAAATGTTTGACTTTTTTCCAAAACTCGAAAAAAAGGTATATATATGTGTGTGAATCAGGGGCGCCTTTGCAACTTAGTTCTCTTTATCATTGTAGGATATGTAGAAACATAAAATTGAGCTAATAAATACTTATAATAAAAGACATTATTATGTATAATTAACATAAAAAATGGCTCTGGAAAGTGAAATGGTCTAAATAAATGGAACCAGACCAAAGACTTAGTGAGCTCAATTGAGTTAATAAATAAAAATAAATTGAGAAGTGGAAATACCTGACCATCATACCACCCAGTCTCTTCATCTGCAACCACACAGAGAACACTATTCCATCAATCACCCAAAACTCAAATTTTCAAAAGAACTAAAAAAACGCACACACATATAGAATTAACCAAATAAATCAAATCAACCCAAAAAGAAAAAAATAAATAAATAAATTACATTCAACAGTGGCACTTAGCAATCGATTGCCCACATATGCCCAACCCAGATACATCCTCACAACAGCAAGAGTGACCGCCAAAATCCCACTCGAGACAGCACCCAAGACCCGCTCCGACAGATCCCATTCGACGCCGACGGAGCCATACCACGAAACGGGCAGACCCACGAAGAGGGCAAAGGAAGCCCCTGTGACGAACAAGCGCGAACAGTACTCGACGAAGTCGCCGGAGGCCCAGGAAAAGGGGAAGGAGGTGGACAGTGACTGGTACTCGTTGATGGGTTGTTGATCCGGTGGAACAGGGCACTCTGTTTCCGGCGATGTGTTTCCGTTTCGAAATGACGATGATAAGGCAATGAATTTGCGGTGGCCGTGGGGGTGATGGTGATTTCTAGGGTTTGTGATTGAGAGGAGTGGAAGAGGGGAAGTGGGTGTGAGAGGAGAGAAGAGAAGTGGTGGGAATGGGTTTGGGGATAGGAGCAAAGCGGCCATAGCTGTTTTGATTTTGATTTTCCTTGTTTTTTTTTTTCCGTTGGAGAGCTCACTGTTTATGTCTAATTAACAGATATTTTTAGTTTAGTGATTGAGAGTGACAAGAGAGCGGTCCCATTCAACGACTTAAAATGGTAAGGGTTAAAAATTAAGAAAGTAAGACTTTACAAACTGACCAAATAAAAAAAAAAAACGAACTTCTAACTCTATTTTCCTCCCTACAATTTCTCTTTACACAATCTTTAAAGAAGAGTGATTACAGAGTTTACTCATTAATCTAAGGTAAAATCAGAACTTTTCGGAGCTTATGACATTCACAACACAAGTTTATTGACAGTAGAGAGAAATGCAGCTTACAACGTGAATAAATTTGAGATACTTTGAAATTTATGTTAGGAAAATATTAGAATAGCATATCTGTTTCAATCAATGAGGATATTTTGAAATGTACTTTAGGAAAATGTTAGGATACAGATGAGGAGAAATGTAGGATGAGGAAAATATTGTAATGCAAGGACTAACGTCCTAATATTTTTATAATTTTCTAACATGTATCCCAAACAAAAGAAAGAGATGGATAGTAAACCATGTTCTAAGCAAGTGAGATAAATACTATTAGGGATGGCAACGGG
>JAOTQH010254551.1:0-11656 GCA_025631255.1 Cornus kousa | reverse complement strand
CATATACGTTCATATGTATTTTTCCCTTTGATTTTATGAACCAGACTTCTCAATGCTTTGTTTTCCCTTCAATTTAGCAAAGTGGAAAAGGGAAAACAGCGAGTCAAGAAGAGCAATGGAGAAATATAGAGAGAGGTCGTCAAAACCTCTCCAGTTTCTTTCCATATAATAAAATAGTATGTGTAGGCCAATTTGATCGGATAAAGTATCATTACTCAGAAAACAAATATATAATTTGATATACATAGTGATTGAAATAGTTAACTATCTTCTATTTTAAAATGAGTCATGTTATATTTGACACATGGATAGTAACATAAATTCCATAAAACAGTGAGTTTTTATTTGTGAGGGAAAATAGCAAGACATTTATTTATTTATTTAAATATTTATATTATCTGCTAATTTATTCTAAGGGTATAAACTCTCTTCTTTAGTTCTTATGCGTGTTGCTTTACTTGCTTATCTATATACAAATAAATAAAAAGCCTATTTTTAAAATTTAATCTTTTTATTTTTATTTTTATTTTTGGTCACGGATGGTGTATGATCGATCATTCCTTTAGATATTGTAATCATCTCCAAAAATCTTCATTTCATATTGTTAAAAAATGATGGTGTAAGATCAATCCTGTTCTCAGAAGTTTGGTTAAAAAAATTTGTTTCGTTGAGTTGTATATATATAAACACAGCCCATTGTGTATATCAAATTCTATATCTCTATATTATTTTTAAAAGTACAAAAAATTTCAGTACAATAAATATATATTAATTTATTTTTTAATTAGAATTTTTAAGAATTTTTAAGAATTTTTTTTTTTAACTACTATATTATTATTGTCAGGTGTCAACTAAAAAATTAAGTTTTTTTCATATTATTTCTATATTATTTCAAATTCATAAGAAAATCTAATTAGAGAAGGAAATGAGAATGCTTAAGTACATATATTAAAAAATTATATTTTAAATGTCTCATAATATATATATCATCTAATCTTTGCTAATCAAACCATCTTATCTCTCTATTATGAATCCATATATAATATATATATAGATATATAGATATACATTCCTTATATAGCTAAAAGACAATTAAAAAAAGAAAGAAAAGAATCCATTCCAAGTTGACATTTTTTTTTTAAAAAAAAAGAAAAAAAAAATCATAATTCATTCTGAGAATGTTGATGATATATACACATATGTATACGGATCAATTTAGGAGAAAAAATTAAATTTTAAAGGCACTTTTTCTCTTATAAAATTATATTTTAAATGTCTTGTAATAGTAGAAGACATGTTAATAGTAGGAGACATATAATTAATTAGCGTATAATTTTAGAAATCCTAAGAATGCGACTCCAATTATTACTCCTCCTGAAATAGTAATTCCTGCTCTGTCAAGTTTGGAGAAAAGGTTGACAAAATTTTACAGGAGGGGTGAACTCAACAAATCCTGTATGGTATATGTATGGCTATAATACCCTTTATTAAGAACATAGAATATATGTATACATATATATATATATATATATATATATATATATATATATGTATGAATGGTATATTAAGAAGTGGGGCGTTTTTGAATAATAGGGTTAACTTTGAAAAAGTATGGGAGATCACCACTCACCCACCAGTCCACCAGACAGCTTGGCTATGCATTTTGAATCCAATAATACCCAAAATGAACTGGTTATTCCCTAATTCTCTTCCTAATAATAATAATAATAATAATAAAGCAACCCAACAACTAGATTGCCATGTGGCATGGGGGACACTAAAGGACAGATAAAGTGATTATCCAGCTGGAATTAAGCTAAACTTAGAATATTTAGAGCCAGCGAGAGAGTCCAGCCAGATACTATATATTCCTCATAAAATTTAAATATAGAATCATATATTATAATCATGCCAACATGTTACCTTTGCATATGGTTCCTCCAACATCTCCAATCACCCACCCTAAGATACGTAAAAGTGGTTTTTTCAGATTGGGAATATGAAATTAAGATTTTTTTTTTTTTTTTCCCAAAATTTGACAAGATTTGAATAAGCCAAATGTGCCTGTCTATCAACTTGCACATCTTTAACTATGGGAGTGGGACCCTAAATCTTTCTGGATTTTTCATGAGGTAGAGGATGGTCCCAGACTCCCAATCCAAGCATTTTTATATGCTGGTGTCTCATAAATTATGATTTAATCCATCACAGAGAGAGGGAGAGAGATGTGGAGAGAGGTTTTGTATGCCATTGCTAATCATCACTGTCTCCTTAAGAATGAACATGGTCCCATGTGGAACCTTCATGGATACACCATTTTTAACTTGAATGAGTGGGCACTACAGTTTGAAAATTTATGTCTAAGTCAATACTAGGTATTATAGAAAATTAGTTTGAAAGTTTATGTTCATCTGTGCTCTGTGAAAGTGTATAATTCAAGTTGAAGCAATTGAATGTCTTAATTAAACATATGGGACATCATAGATACCGAAAATTGTCGTTTGATATGATGGTGGGGCCCACCATTTGTAGAATTTCCCAATCAATACAGAGTCTCTAATTATCCACCTTTCACGTAAAATCAAAAGGTGTGTGCAATAAATTTACTAATGTGAAACGGAACCATTTCTTAGAAAAAAAGCCATATGATTATTGTGCATGTGAATTTTCTGGTTTCCCATTAGGAAAAGAGTGACAGACAAATGAAGTGGAGAATAAGTTTATAAACACGGGCTGGGAAGAAAAAGAAGAAACATCAGTACTATTTTCTCTCCTTAGCTTTTACGTTTTGCATTAAAATGTAAAGCTTTGCCCCCTTAACCTCATGGGACATTGTGCTGGTGTGTGTTATTTACCTAACCCATAAAAATACATACATATATATATATATATATATATATATGTATATATAATGTAAAGCAACTTTGATACTCTACCCAATTATGTATAAGAACCTTATTTTTCCATATGAAAACAACTGTTCATGTTCAGAGACTCCACCAAAGTCCCAACTCCTAAATCAATTCTCACATGCAGCATAATAATGACATGTTATTCGAACCAGTTCACGTGGCCTCAATTATTTAATTTGTGCAGTCATAATTCTATTAAGAATCTTTTGCTGTCATCTGCATATATTCTTATTTACAGAAATCAATACAAGGGATTCAGGAATATAATTAGAGTCTATTGCCATATAAGTTGAAGAATTGTATTTTTTTTTTATAGTGTTCTTCTGTAAAGCCAACAAAAAGGACTCACAGACCTAGTACAGAAATAGGATTAGAAACAGAATAACAAATATTAGAGTAACTTGGATGAAACTTCTGTTAACCATCAACTCTACAAGCTTCAGCGGTTAAAGAGGGTGTAACTTTAATATTTAAATCCTCTAAAAACTTCGAATCTGAATGTTACATACACGTCCACGCTAATCGCATTTGTCCAAGTGATAATTTCAGTGATTTGAGAACAAAGCCAACTTCTAAAGTAAAGAGAAAAAGAAAATCAAAATTGGTTGAGGTTAAATGTTAAGATAAATATGTTATTATAAGTGTCAGGGCATTGTACAATGAATGAATAAGATATGAAGAACTTAAGTTTCCTGTCCAACAATAGGAGGTTCCAAGGACAGATCCAATAATGAACAATTGCAAGAAATTCTCACCAGAGAAATGAGCCGCACTGAAGATGGCTGAGCTTATGACAACCGCTTGTTGCCATTTCATCCGGGAAGTAAGAGATGCTAAAAGATACCCTCTGTAAACAATTTCTTCCAACAGGGGAGTGACGATGCAATAAACAAGGATGCAGGACGTCTGAGAAATGAAACCACTTGAGAGGATTTCCTTCAGTATGGGGTTGTTCACATCCTGCAACCATATGAAATAAGAAAAAGATCAGTTGAGACTGAGTAAACATAAGCTAATCGATGAGTCATTTAGTGAAGTACCTTATTCATTTTAGAGTGGTTTGGGTTGGTGCTCGCTTTGTTTGGGAGATTTTTTATGTTCCAAATTAGTGGCAAAGTTGTTCTGTAATAAGAGAATTGGAAGAAATAGCAAGAGGAAGAAGAAATGGAAATGTTCCCCTCTTTATCTTATGTAGTGAGTCCACGGGGAAAGAAACCGATGGTCTTTTGATTGGATAGAGGATCCAATTCATAAACTAAAAACTTCTATTTTGGCTGTCCCTTTGGCTGGGTGACAGGAAAAGGTAAATCCTTCACATCAGACCAGAGGAGAGTTAACCTGAGGAACCATACCTCTTCTAATTAAAAATTACTGTAGAGAACGAAAAAAACTCCACACCAACAACATGGACTAACCAAACAGAGACAATATCTATAATGGGCTGCAAATAGATGACAGTCTTCCAGACAACAGAGATGGCCCAAATCACAATTTTTCATACTAACTGATCCATCAATGCATACATGATATACTAAATCAGCTATAGCAACTACAGGCACCAAACTCTCTAAATATTGTCCCACAAGTTTCTTATTCAACAGAGCATCACCTGACCCCTAGTACCAATCAGTATTAGCCACGAGTCTTTAGAATGCAACAATTAGAAAAGGAATCATCATATGATCCAACCTGAAGCCTACAGAAAATACAAATTCCTTAGAGATGTCATTTGGACAAGTATATCTGGTGTAGAAAAATGGTTATTGATGTTCAACCAGAATAAAAAGAGTGGCAAGAAATGTGATGACTGAACCAAAGCATGGGCGTAAGGGACTGAAGGAAGAGGATTTGGAAGAAGTTTCAATTGCTGCCCACATGTAATTCACCATCAGGCAAAACAACCTAAGCTACCTAGTCATTCCTATCACCATTAGGCTGCCCAGTCCAAACAGATATAGAACTCCAGAAGCTAAGTTAAAATCTTTTCCCAACTATCATTCAAATAAAACTAACTAAAAATTTTCAAGCATCATAAAATTACTAATTCCACCTGTGTTATGTTTAGTGCCTTATCTCCATACAGCGGGTCCCAAGCCTGGAAAAAGGAGGACAGTTGCATCAGGTAGCCTGACAGCCAGCTTAAAGCATTTGTCAGAACCATTAGCCAACGCCAAGTAGTTAGGAAAAAAAACTTAGCCATTGTTGCATTTTACAAATTACTCTTCCAAACACTCTCTTGGATAAATTTTTAGAGGACAACTATTTTCAATTCTCAAACATAATTGTTCTGTTTCTGCTCAATAGTTTTAGTGGGTGAAACACAATCTAAAGTAAGGATTTATAGTCCTAGTTTTAGAAATGTGAATTTTTTTTTTTAAGTGATTAACTAAGTGAGATTAGTACATGAGAAAGAGAGAGGGAAAAAAGAATTAACTTGGTCCAAGATGGTAATCTCTTTTACATGTAAAGCCACAATCAAGATACCATCAAAACTCCCCAAACTTAAAGACACTATGCAGTTCCCCATTCAATTATCACTATAGAAAAATATAATTTGCAGTTCCTCAGTTCATCTAGAAATCGTTTTTCACTCCCGCATTGGAAATACGCACATCGGTGGAGAGGAGAAAGATCAATATGCATCATTGACTTGGTAGAGTAAGATATAATACAAAAGTTCTGCTTTCTTCAAATATCAGCTACCAAGTAAGGTTAACAACTGTGTAAGGTCAAACATGTCTCAAAAGGTTTGAAATAGTAAAGTATATATACCAACTCACCAAGTGGTTAAAACATCGTTAATTTAAACCACCATGCAATAAAATGATTTATTATTGGGATTTATCAAGTGGTGCATTCCAGTCTTTTATTTATTTATTTTAATCATGATGAAAAAATTTCATTGGAGAACTATTGAACATTGAAAGAACTAGCTATGCAAAGTGGGCCAGCATACCACTTCATATATAATAATTCACAGGAGAAAGTTGCCCCTCTCTCTCCCCAGCCACACGTTCCTTCCAACCAATGTTCTTGTTTGTTCCCCCAGGAAAGAGTTGTTTAACAATTTTAGCATAAAGATTTAATTGAAAAAATGGCATGCATAATAACAAGGTTCATCATATGGATACAGTTCGGTTGAAGTCTTGGGCACAAAACTAAAATTCTGTCATGTACTGAGAGAGATATAAAATTGTCCAATCAATAGAGAGAGAGGGAGAACTCTAGTCCTATATTAACTGACCGTTATTCCTAAAATATACAAGGAGGAATTGAGGAAACATCAATGAGTTGTGTGTATTGCTATAAATGTTAATCTGCCAACGACATATTCACTCTGGATCATTACTTTCCTTGTCTTAGAAACTGAAATTCCAAGGATTATAACTTTTGAAGATTGAAATTCTAATGCTCTCTCTCTCTCTCTCTCTCTCAAGGGAAAAACAAAGAGAGAGCAGAAGTTTACCCAACAGCTTTATGTAAACCCTGAAATAATAAAAATAAAAATAAAAGATACCCAAGAGGTATGTTATAAATATCATGATTGTGTCATTTACATTGAAAATCAAGCTACTCCTTCCAACAATATGAACCTACTAGGAGTCAAGACAGGGTTTGGATTTTTTTAAAAAAAAATTCACCATTATTGTTCATATATGAAGATGAACCTATGTATAAATACAGTTTCCAAATTCTTGTAAGAAACTTTACAAAACACAAAAACCATGCAACTCCAATTTGTAATTTAATTAAATACTAGGAATATGAAAGCATCAAGGAAAAGAAAATACAGTTCACTAAACCAACCTTGGGCCCTATCAATTGGTCAGCAAGCAGTGATGTAATGAAAACCAACAAGATAAGAAACCCAAAGCCCAGTGTTGATGCCGTCAACCAGTTCCTATCTTTTGATAATTTGTCAGCTTGGAACAAGTTAACAAGCTTATATTCTGGCTTCGCAATGCACCTTAGTAGCCACAATACTCCAGTAAGCTCAAACGTTTGAATCGCAAGTAGTGACAACGCCTGTGCTGAATAGGAGAAATATAAGTCCAATATCAGCATACAATGTAATAATTCTCAAACTTAATAAATAATTCGGTCTATGACACATTTTAACAGAAAAATGTATGGCAATTTCCTTAAACTTTTAAGGGGCAGAATTTAGAACACGCCAAAGATTTAGAATGGGACATTAAATTCAGCATAAACAAAGGAATAGATCATTGTTGTCTAGAATCAAGCAAATGTCAAGTCCCTATGGGAAAGCCCCATAATTCGTATGAAACGAATGATATCCAATTCTCATAGAGGTGGCAATTGTTTTGTTCAAATTGAATCAATCTAGGAAGCTGTAGACACTATGAAATATTTGTGTGCTTGAAGATTGATTCAAGAACTCAACCAGATGATAGTAAATCATAAATATCAGACGAGTCAGGGATGCATAGGCCAACACAGTTCTTGGCATGGACCCCAATACTAAGAGTACCACCTGAAGGTGTTCACATTTCTATATCATCAAGTATCACCGGTTATTCATTCTCAGTTATCATTTTAGCAAAATGGTTTCAAGTGAGGTCATTATCTACATATCAGAATGTCGAATACAAACCCAAAAGAAATCCTGATCAGTTTGGCATACTTCACACCATACTGATAAAAAGCCGAGCATGCTACTGAATTATGTCAAGAGAAAGGCCACCCTTTTCATCTCAGTGAAAATTGAGGTGGGGATTTACGTTAAGTTATATGTTCTACTTTCTCCTACTATCTACATAACATTATTCATCAAAATTATCATGGAAATAAAGAATCCACACACCTCAGTCTGCAAGTCAAGAATAGGTCGATGCAACATGTAGGCAACCACAGATAACCCTCCAAAACTCATGGGGATGTGTAAACTGAACAAATACAAAGCCATGGTGCTCCATGTAGCCTCACTGTCCCAAGGAATATCTGATCCCAAAACTGAGAAACCCTGTTAAATTCAATTCACACAACCACCCAATTTCCAAATTATTCGACTTAGAACACAATACAGAACAAAAATACTACTTTATATAATCTATAAAAATCTAAACTTGTGCAAAATTAACTGACCAAAGATACTACCCCTTTATTATTATTATTGGCAGATTGATAATACCTAAATGTTAAAAATAAGTAGATAACAAAAAAGAAAAGACATAAAAAAAAAAAAAAAAAAAAAAATAGGGTTAGAAATCTTTAATTTCCCAAATCCCTAAATGTTATTGTTTTATGAGAAAATAGACAGATAATAAACAAAAAAATTCTACCTCAGATGCTCTGGTTGTGTGTTCCTCTTTAATGCAAGAACACTTGGAAGAAGATATGGGGCTCAATTTGGAGATGGAAAGAGAGGAAGAGAAAGCAGCTTCATTTCTATGAGATAAAATTAGCGACCCACCAAAATTGGCGCTAAAAAATCTTGCTGGAGGAGCAGATATGGAACTCGGCGGCAAATGTACAAACACCATGTCCTCCTTACTCTGTTAGCCACACTGTTACTTCTTTCCCCACTTCATTTTCTGGTCTCTCATGTATTTGCAGGAACGTCAATCAACTGTTTGCGTATCTCTACATATGTTGGGTGGTCTGAGATTGTCGCGGGACTCGGACATTGTCGTATAGTAGTAGTAGCAGGCAGAAAAACTAAAAACATAAAAGTTTTTTTTATAAATAAATTACAATTGCATTCTTTAAATTTTGTCATAATGACAAGAATCTCGTCTTTGTTTCTAAAATTATTTAAACCTCTTCTAAAAAAACAAACCTTTTAGCACGACTCTCCTTGTCAGTGATGGAAAATTAGCTAAAAATAAATAAAATTAATGCATATTGTTTTTGTTGAATAAATATATATTTTTTATTCTAGAAAAAAATACAAATATATAAAACACATGATGAATTAATGAAAAAAATAATATAAAATTTTTGAAAACAAAAATAATATCCATCTAGCTTCTACTTAATTAGTGATTTTTAGCCTTATGAAGTTGAAGGTCGAAAGTTCAAGTCTCCGTATAAACGAGTGATTGTGCCTATATGTTTTTTGCAAATTAAACAAGGCATTGATGAAAATCACAAAAATTCAATTTTTATTTATATAATATCATATTATATAATTATGGAAAAAAAAAGGTCCTATTTTGTGGAAATTCGTTGCACTACCCTTGTTTTCTAGTAATTACTACAGTAGAATTTATTTACTACTTTTTTACCTAGAACTCCCAAACACGGTGCAAGAAGACCGGAGGGGGTGTGTATCATCAAACGCACCAACAAATGGAGAGTTTGGTGGTAGAAGAGCTGCAGAAAAAATCGATCCAGTGGGCTAAAGTAATCGAAGAGATAGTGAAACTGGAGAAGAAGATCTTCCCAAAGCACGAATCGCTTGCTAGATCCTTCGACGACGAACTCAAGAAGAAAAACTCTGGATTGCTTTACTCTGTCGTCGACGGAGAAGTTGCAGGCTATGTCATGTATTCATGGCCTTCTTCACTGTGCGCCTCCATTACAAAACTTGCAGGTTCAAAACTTATTCTCTCTCTACAGTTTATATATGCGTATTAAGACATATAGCTATCGATATACGTTTTTTTGTGGATATAAAATTGATAATCCATTGTTGAAAGTATCTAATTTGCAATTATTATGTTTTATATTGCGTTCTTAATTAGAATGCTAGCTTTTTTGCAATATTAGGTTATATTTGTGGATATGAGATAGATTTGGTGAGTCTGCAAAAATACCCATTTGGGAAATGTATATGACACTGTGATAATTTGGTATCTCTTAAAAGCTCCAAAAGATCTTATTCAATTAAAGCAGAGAGATTACAATTAGGAACGTCCACTTCAGTAAGCCACAATGGGCATCTATCAGTATAGTTCCTAACTCTTGCTAGAGGGAGTTTTAGTTTGGAAGGTGTAGCAAGTTTATTGAATCAAATTCAACAATTCAAAACTACAATTTAATTCAACCCAATTATGTGCCCTGAATTTGTTTTTTGGAAAATAATATTTTGTGCCCTAAATTTGACATCAAAATCCATCACCGTCGAGATTGGGTCAAATATTGGTGTTGGCATGGAGGAGTCGATGGTGGTGCTGTATGATCTCTATGGATTTGTTGTAAAGAGGGAGGGAGAGAAAGTGTGTGTTTAATTTAATCTCCAATGCGTATTTAATCCCTTCCACTCTAATCAATTTCCCAATTTTAAAAGCCAAAAACCATCTTTCCAAACACAAAACCGCTCATAACGACTGTTCTGCACTTTTTTTGTTCATATATTCAGGCACTTATATCATACACCATCTCTCGTTGTCACAGTGCAACATACATGCTCGAACACATATATTTTAATCCCTCCGCATTCTTCATTATCTTAGTATGTTACTACTATTATATTAGCATTCATTATCTTAGTATGTTACTACTATGACTTCTATTATATTTCGATTTCAATTTTTGTCCCTTCAATTGATTGCAACAACAATATAATTCTTAGAAATTAGTGTTCCATGTGTCTCTAAAAGCTGAGAGAGAGAGAGAGAGGAACGAGAGGGAGTAAACACCTTCAGGTTCGAGTGATATAGAAGAGATTTTCAATTGACCTTAAAGTGTTGGCTTTAAGGGTATTTTGGGCATAATTTGAGGTAGGTCGTAAGGTCCATTTAGTCTTTTTGATGCAAAGGAGGGTAGTTTTAGCATTTCACGTATTTATTTAACTGACTTTTAATTGGCCTAACGATCAACTACCAACAGGAGAGGTTAGAGTTATTTCAATCAAACAAACCTCAAGGGAGGTTGAACAAACCTTTTTTTCTTTTCTTTTCTTTATGAGTTGAATCTAAGGGTAATTTGAGAAAATCTACAGGGAGGTTGGGGTAATTTGCCCTCTTATTTACTACCTCTGTTCTATCAGGCCTCTCTTTCAAGGAGGGTCATAAAAAGTTCCAAATAGTGGGAGAAAATGCCATAAGAAGGTAGATGAAAAAGGAGTCCTCACTTGATTAGATTGCACAAATGCATCCTTTGTGGGTTCTATGTTTCTTTTCTTTGGATGCTTGATTGATTTGTCTATTGTGAAAATGGTAATTTGGTTAAATTATCTAGAATTAGATTTTTATTTTAAATTTAATTCTAATAGTATGGTCACATTTTTCGTCTTTAATGGTAAACAAAAATAGTGAAGGAGAACTGTAGGAGGCTAGGCCATGGAGAGGCACTGCTGAAAACAGCAATTCAGAAATGCAGAGCTAGAAATGTCCACCGTATATCACTCCATGTTGATCCCTTGAGAGTTCCAGCCGTGAATCTCTACAAGAAACTTGGTTTCCAAATTGACAGCCTCATAGAAGGTTACTACTCTTCTGACCGAAATGCCTATAGAATGTACTTGGATTTTGACACCCATTAGTGGACGCTACTGAAAGCATCGTTCAAATTCTTCCACCAAGCCTGCTTTTCGAAAGGCAGGCTTGAGCAGGTCTGTACCGAGTTTGATGAATCCTCATCGAACACCAAATGTTCTATCGCTTTTTTCTATGTGTTTCAAATGAGATTGACATGTGACCAATCACCGTCTTTATTTATTTGCATATACCTTAACCAGTTTTTTCTTTATTTTTAAGTTTATCCAGTTCATGAAATTGATGAAGAATGAATTGCCATGCTAGTGATTAGTTTAAAGTTGAACTATAGAACTATTAGTC
>JAOTQH010254522.1:0-11659 GCA_025631255.1 Cornus kousa | reverse complement strand
CTTTTACCATTTTCAATACCAAAAGGGTAGTACAAAACAAAAAATAGAACATTTCAGCATTAAAAAAAAAAAAAAAATTCCAGAAAAGTGTGTCCAAGCCGTGTCCGAGCCGTGTCTAAGCCGTGTCCAAGCTGTTTGAGCCGTGTCTGAGCCGTGTCCGTGCCGTGTCCAAGCCGTGTCCGAGCCGTGTCCGAAAATAAAAAAATAAAAAATAATTCCAGACACGTTTTTTGGCGTGTCCGACACGTGTCGGGGCGTGTCCGACGCGTGTCCGTGTCCGTGTCCGACGCGTGTCGGACACGGATTCTTCACCCATTTTGGAGTGTCCGTGCTTCCTAGGCTTCCCCTGATCTCTTCCCCTCTTCTCTCTATCTTTCTCTAGTCTTGCTCTCATCTCTTCTCTTCTCTAACTTCTATTTCTATCTATCCTGCATCACAGAGGTAAATTAAGGAAGCCTGGGTAACACCCTCTAGGGGAGAACATAAATAAAGTCTAGCGGCGTTAACACCTCAACCTGGGCTTTGATGGTTAGTCTCCTAAGGAGCTTGACTGTTCCAATTTTTAAAGGAGCTCAAACTCCTGTCACTGTCTGCTGGAAAGAGGAAGTAGGGTTACCACCTCAAAATAAGTCTCAAGAGAAAGTAGGCTACTGTACATGGACTCCAATACATGCTGGGTGCAGGTATGTATCTAAGCATGGGACGTGTCAAATCCCCAAACAGGACACATGGAAACTGCTAATATTCAAATTATACAATTTAATATTTTATATTCTGGGGTACAATAATGTCATTGCAGTTGTTTGAAGTAATAATATAATAAAATTGAATTATTGGATACATTTTTTAGGTGCACATCACACTAGAAGTGTCATACACATATCCATACCCATGTCTAGAGTTCTGTGTGCCTGATATGGTTACTTCACCAACTTTTGAAGAGTCCGTGTAACATGGGGCGATACAACTATAGGCAATGTTATGACAATAAGGAATTTATAATGCTTATGCAAGCACACAAACTAAACCACTAATCTGATAGTATAGAAAGGAGAGAAAAATAATAATAATAATAATAATAATAAATAAAAATAATAAAAAATAAAAATTTCTGCATTTAGCAAACCATCCTGCGTCTTCTTTCTCCTTTCTCTTTTCATAATTATAACATGCTCATGAGTCATAATAGCTACTCAAGTAGCAAAATATACTGCTTACAAACTTTAAGAAGAAGATATGCTGCTACCTCAAGCTGCTTCTCAGGAAAACTATAAGCGCTAAATTCACGGAGGGGAAAAAAAAAATAATAATAATAATAATAATAAAATAAATAAATATGGCAAACAAACAACAACAACAATAAGCACTAACTTCAAAGAATGATGCAGATAAAATAGGTGATTTCCGGTTTTGTTGCATCACTTGCATGCACACATAAAACTCGCCAAATTAAATGATTATTATTTTATGTAAGATGTTAGTACCTATTTGTTGCAATGAGGCAAATTCAAAAGATTAACCTATAGCATTTGTATTTAACATGGGGTTCAGTCAGCTTAACAAAGACCGATACATCTATAAAACCAAGCAGAAGATTAATTGGAAGATTTAAACTACAAGAAGAGACAAATAATCCTTGCAGTGTCCTGGTCCTATTCAGTACAGTCTTAACTGTTGCTAATCTTCCAGAAGAACATATTCAGTCCCTTGTAGTATCATCATACCAAATCGAACTGGATATGATACTGTCATGTTTCTATGAGCTTGTGTTTGTGCGTGTGTGTTTTGGGGGGGGGTTGTGCTTAAGCTATACAATTTGACCAATAGACCATGTAAATGCACATATGACATAGCTGACTTGTGTTCATCATCAGAAACCAACAGACCATGTCAATGCACATGTGACATGACAAACTTATGTTCATTATCAGAATAGGAGAACATCCAGCAAGTCTATTTGGATTCTCTCCAATTTTGGAGGTGCACTCTTTTCTAGATTAATCTTTCACATAAGATGGTGCATGATACCATAGTGGCAAGCGGCCAATAAATACAACACATTTATCATCATCACTATCCTTGTCTTTTTCTCATATAAATGCCCATATGAATTTTTTTTTTTTTTTTTTCATTCTTTTCTATTACAAGTCATTTCACCTGTTGTATTTATTTTCTAAAGTCATTTCCAATTCATTAATCCCTTGTTAGTTTTGGTTGGCCCCTATCTCTTACCATCTTAACAAACTAATCTTCCTTTTCTCACAGGTGCATTTGCTAGTCCACATGGATGTGTCCATACAACCTAAGATTGCTTTCTCTTACTTTATCACTAATAGCAGCGACACCTAATTCCAACACATGTTGATTATATTAATCTTATCTCTTCTAGTCACTCTTATCATCCATCTCAACATTCTCGTCTCAGCAACATGAATGTGTTCTTGTTTCAAACACAACATATTTATTTTTTTTTTTAAAAAAAAAAAAAGAGAGAGAGATTTTTCAATACTTTGTACCTAACTATGAAGCACCAAATTTGAGAATTGTCAATACCTCGTAACTAACTATGAAGCGCCAACACTTCAAAGGAGTTGTTGCATCAATGTCTGACAATTTAGGGAGGAGAATGTAGAAGAGAAAGAGATAGCTGAAATTTAGGGAGGAAGATCTACAATTATTATTCAGGCCTAAAAGAAAAGAAGGGGGGGGGGGGGGGGGGGGGGGCCCGGGGTTGCAGGATCCTATTACAAAAGGCCTATTTACAAGCAAGCCCAAGTTACTAAATACTCAAAAACAGATACTGCCAACAGATAAATACCATATATAGAATTAACTATTAGATAAATCATACTGCTAAAATTAGAAGAAAGTCCTAAAATCTCTCTCTAAGCCTAGGCTTGGCATAGGTATGAATGATGTGTGGAATGTGAATCAAGCTACCTCAGCAATTCTCTCTGACTGAGCAGAAGTCGCCTCTGAAAAAATATGGTAGTATGGCATAGCTTGAAAAAGATCAGGATCAATGAAGTAATACTCCTCATATGGATCATGTTCCATAGTATACTTGCTCTTGCTCTTTGGAAAAACCTAAAGGTTTGCCAACCTTCCTTACTAAGATGTATAACATTTCTTTCACATCCTGGAGGATAATCGCGAACTAATGATACCTTCATCACTTAACTTAAATGGAAGGATAGAAAAAATCGATTTGCTACTCTTGGATTGTGGTCCCTTCAGTTTTTTCCCACTAATCCAAGAACAATTGCAGATTTACTCCAGTTTTATCAAGAAATTTGGTTTTTAGCTCCTTTTCTTTGATATCAAAGCAGAAGAGAAAAAGAATATAGTTGTAAAAGGGAGATTTAATAAGGAAGTATAGTAAGGTATACGATAAAAATTAATCTATATGAAAAAGATATTTGTTGAGCTTTATCTTTCAAGTCATTTTTATAGTACACAAATATGAACAAATCAATCAAGATTATATAATTGTCCAACACAAAATACAAATTAAACAAAATGTCTTTGATGGGGGGGCGGGGGGTGTGTGGGGGGGGGACCGGGGTTGCAGGATCCTATTACAAAAGGTCTTTGATGTGTCCATGTAGTATTTATTATATCAACGTATCCAAATCGTGGCATGTCAATAAATGTGATACCTAGCAAACTACCAATCCAAAACAAAGACCGTACATGAATGTAAGATCTCACAACTACAATCCTGTGAAAAACCTATGGGCTTCAAGGACAAAAAGAAGATTTTTGCCTTTATCCTGAACATCTCAAAAGTAATTGACCTCCACAAACAAAAGAAAAGGAATAGCATTTGCAAAAAATTGTTACATGCACGACCTAACACATATGAGTAGCCAAAAACCTGAACACAATTGAGAAAACTACAGTGTACGAATAAAAATGGGTAATCATGAGTCTACTTATTCATATCAAATTAATTACCAATTCTGTATGTTAAGAACTCCGTATATATTACATCGTGGATCTAAGATTCAATATCACTAAAAAAAAAATTAAAAACAATACAAAACAAAACAAAAAAGCCATAAATTGAAAGATATAGAAACATACATGCAAAAAAAAAAATCCAATATTTGGGGACTAAAACCCATAACACTAAAATATTAAATACATGAAAAATTAAGTGTCGCATGTTCATTGCTTACAATCGAACATTCTTCATAATACAACATTTTATTCCATTGCAGCTATTCATAAAGCGAAACCAGAAACTTTATATACCTACATAAGTTATAAATGCTCACCATTTATTCATCAAAACAAACAAATAAATAACATGTAGCGGCAGAAGTTTAATCTACCTGTGTTAAACAATTGTTTGAAATATTTATTCTAATGTGTCAATTCATACCTAGGTTCCAACTTCTAAGTACAAATTCTAGAACTTTTAAAAGTTCATTTCCGATAATAAATTTTCTGCATGCCTTAAAAATTTTAATAAGGGAAAATATATAAGAATCAATTCCCTATTGTATAGACAAGGTGGACAGAAATATGAGATTCTGGGCACCTTGGAAATGAATTATTTTTCATAAAAGAGGCAAAAGAAAGCAGAAGAGAGACTCCAAATATCCTATTCTAAGTACCTATAAAAGAAGAGTAATATAATAAAAGGCTTAATATTGATTTTCTAAAACATTACAAATAATTAAACTGTAAATTCAAAGCACGTAATGCGTATTACACATATCATACTGTCTGCTCTATGTTTATGATAAGAAATAGCCCAGATGCGATTTTACCAGTAATCTTAGTTGCCTTACTTATCAAACATTTGTATGTATCGTAAAATATGAACAATTAGTTTTAAAGATGTTTTTTTAAGTCCGACAACTGCAGATCATGCTACAACTAGTAATATGCCCTTAATCTCCTTAAGGATATTTCTAAAGCTAATTGAATATAAAAACTAAATTAAAAGTATTAATGATAAAACATATTGTCCCTTCGAGAACAAAAAAAAGAAAAAGAAAAGAAAAGCATCCATGAAAATACCATAAACAAAAGTAAGATAAGACTACATGTCACATCTCCAACTAAATTCACTCTCTCCCCTTTGATTTACTTCTATCGATTTCCTCTCCTGAGTGGTTGAAAATGCCCCATTTTAGTTGAGATGCCAATTACTATATGTTTCCTCACATTGGTGAAACCAAGGTCTCCATGTATTTAACAATACGAACTGGCCCAAAAACACAAAGATTCCTAACTTTCACAACTTCCACGTCATACAAAACCAATTGCCCATTGTCCCTCTCCATTATGAGTTCACCATCATCAATAAATTGTATTGGTCTCACGACTTTATTCCTTTGTTTAATTATAAATTGTTTAGCCCATGACTCTACAACCATACTCCTTCATAATCCATACATCACAATACACTAAACAAATCTCATTCAAACGACAGTCATAAACAAACAGAGCCAGAAATTCCCTGAACCTTGCAAGAAATTTGTGCTTAAAATAGTCAACATAGTAAAACTCTGGCAGCACTATCTTGTCAAACTTATCTGAACCAATATCAAATGACAAGATAAAATCATGATAACCACCATTCACATCCGTCTGAGAAGCCATCCAATGCAAAGCTCCATTCACCAATGCCAGTGACAAACTAATGACGAAGCTGCACTGAATATTGGTTTCAACTCTTCTCCAAGAATCTGTACTTAGAGAGTACACCTCAACATCTAATGTCTCGCTCTCCCCAGAACAGAAAATTCTTACCACTCTGTAGTCATTAATCTTAGAGTGAAATGCAAATCCAAGACCAACCACCCTTAATGGACCGCCATATTTTTTGAAATAACCATCCGGAAGGATTCTTATTTCATGGATGGCAGGGTTCCGCAGAAATGTGTTCAAGAGAAGACATGAACCAGAAGCATCTGATTCTGTGAGACAGATTAATCCGTGACTAGATTCCACTACTTGAAAATAACCTGAATTAGTTTTAACTGGCAGTTTTACATCCTCAAACTTGCTAAAAGTTTCATTACTTCGCAAAGAGTAAATTTCTTTCCTTACGTTGCAATAGTAAAGATTTCCAAACCAGATCTTTCCCGAATTCCATAGAAATTCATTTCTTCCTCAGAGATGAAAGGATGTTTTAAGATAAAATAACCAGAATTGTTCATGATAGCTCGATACAAGTGCGCCTTAATAAATTTTGGGTTACTGAATAAACTGTACCATGGTTTGCACACGCTTTTAATTTGAATGATGGACCTAACCAGTAGCCTTAGCAAGATATCATACACAATTTCATCTGGGAGGTCGCTTGACACTGAAACTTTCAGGAGTTCCAACCAATGGGTCATAAGTGACTCCATAACGAGAGGACCTCAACCTGCAAGTAAAGAATCAATGCAGAGAAATGAGGGGTCTTCATGTTTGATTAATACAGAATAAGTGTGTCCAGAAATAACAATTAAGGAAGGAACGATGCTCAATTATAAGCACATACAGAGCAGAGGACGGTGACACGCAATGCTAGAGACCGGATGATCCAAGACGCAGAAGGTATTTACCAATCAAAGGTTATAATTATATATGTATGTATGTATATGAGTGGAAACATAAGACATCTAGAGTGCATCTAAGTGGGAAATGGGGTTCCAAACATTTTTTTAATTTTTTTTAAGGATGGGGATTTCACCAATAAAGAACCCTGTCCCATCTTCTCTCAAAACTCAAAACATGATCTCACACCAAGTCCCAACCCTGCTTAGGGAACAAGAAGTGAACCAAGATTAAATTACTAAACAGAGAAGAAGAGTACGGTCTCTAAGGAAAGGTTGATTATGATGCTGGTAATGTAGAGGGTGATAATGATTATGTGAAGGAATTGATAAGAGGAAATTCAAAATATCCTAGGTATAAGAAATTAAATGACATGAACAAGTAAACTCACCTTTGCTAAATTTGGCAACAATTCAGGACGGCAAGATGAGGTGAAGCGAGATGACGGCACTAGAGAAATTAGGGTTAGGATGTGATAATGAAACTAAGAGGATAAATAAGAGAGCAATAAAAACACATTAAGAAGGGGAAATCAATTATTTCAAAAAGAAATAGGGACACTCTGGTTAATTGATACATTGTCAAGAGAGGGCGAGAGATCTTCCTTAAACATGTCCCCACACAAACCCAAGCAGGCTTTACTCTCTATTCTCAAACCCAACCCTATGTCATTTACAATCTTCCAATACCCATCCCTGTCGGGTTACCCAGTAACTGCCATTACTATTCGTCACTGGATAACAAACAACTATACCATCATCATCCTTGCCTTAATTCCATACGAATAGAATCAGCCAAAGAAAGTAATTAGTGGAGGACAAACAACCATATACTGTAGAAAAATGCATAGAATGCCTTCTATTCGTATCATTAGGCCAAAAATTATCATTTGTGACGACAAAACCAAGACATATGCACACTATATTCTTCGAGGTGCCCAGTCATTTATGTCATCTCACAGTGGCGATCTCAAAAAACGAAAATTATCACAAAGAAAAACGAGTTCCAAAATCATAGCGTGAAATTTGTTATAGAATTCAGTTCACAAAATCATGAAGAGGCACATTGCTCTTAAAGTCATCCAACCATGTCAAGGGTTGTCAATTCTTCACAGTGAATTAAATTCGTGAGATACTATGCTTTCTATAAATGTTAACTGTTTATTTCCCAAATCATGTGTCCATAAACATATCAAGATGAAGTTTACAACCTCGCCAAAAAGTATTACTTCGGTCACCGCATGTAGGACAGAATTCTGACTCAGAAAGCTTGATAATTAATAATAATCTTAAATAACCAGCTGTTGATACAACAATAAATCATGCAAGGAATTAATGCAACCTAAATCCAACAACTGGTAACTCAACTTTATGAAGGCTTAGACTTTCTAAAACACAACATAACTAAATTTGCAAGCGGACAACTGAATTCTTATCATTTGAATTTGAAGTGGTGCGACCAACAGCAGAACATATGAAGGGCCTCCAAGAAGTATTAGAGTGATGAGCTCAAAGGTTCATCCCTTCCAAAGGACCCACAAATTCTTAATGGCTATTCAATAAAAGAGCATCACACTGACATTGCAAAGCCATATTCTGACACAGCTTTAATGGCTAATAGTTTACAAGGTTTCAGGGGAGTTGACCGTAGATTTGACCGAGGTCTCATCTATGGATGAAAACTCCAAACCTCAGAGGAGGGCTGAGTAATTCACCCAATATATTCCAAAAAGAAATAAGGAAAAAGGAAAATTCAACTCGGACAAAATTAACTCAAGAAAAGAGGGAAAATAAGGGAGGGGGGAAGCGACACCAAATTTATAAAATACTCATATGGAGAGGAGAACCTAGAAAAAAGCACCTTCTTCTTATGCAACAAAAGGCAAAAAGGTCGGAAAATTATAGAGGCGACAAGTTTGTCCTCTATATACTCACAATTGCAAATGGAGAAATCAAGCCGACTCTGACGTCACTCTGCAGCTTCTTCACTAGCAACACTTCTAGCTCATCGGATAGGTAACCATAAATCAATTCATTCAAAGCAATCCCAATTGGCCTGCCCAATGCACGTGGTTAAGTAACTGCATGAGTTAAGTCCAAATAAACAATGAGGAAAAATTGTGAGACGACACAATCCTGGCTAAAAGCTTTATCATCAACAGCCCAATAAGATTTCTATTCTACACTTCCTTAGATTTGTTGGCAAGGCTGGCTAGCCAAGACTCCCATTCAGCTCATCAGCTTTTGTCCCACGAGTTTCTGACTTGAGAACACCACCCTTTAGTAGCTTCTATTGATTTTTCATGTTAAAATAGAATTGGCACCACACTCATACATTTTTTAACACATAATAGTCATACTAATTACCAGTACAGAAGTAGGGAAAATTCCAGTCATAATGACATTTGTTGCTTGGACATGAAGTGTTTTTTTTTTTTTTGATAAGTTAGCTTGGACATGAAGTGTTCCTGGGACCAAATCCTAATTGGCCCTGCCACCTACTACCAAGATGGCACAATGCAGATACAGAGACGATTTGATTCTCCCGAATTGGTTAGCAGGCTTATGTACTTCACTTCAAACCAGAACTCTTCATTTTATCCCGGGCATTTTCAGAAAGATTCATTTAAAGGACTACCCCTTCACCATGAATCTCTGCAGTCTGCCCAGGTGTTCCAGCAACAATGACTGGCCCATATATAAAAATAAATAATAAATAATAAATAAATAAATAAAACTAATTGCTGTTGTGATAGGGTAGCACCCAAACAAGCTAACATTAGTTAGTACCGTGAGTCTTCCCTCCACAATCTCTTAGTAGGAGAGGTGGAAGACCAAAATAGGTGACTTTGTAACGAGTGAAGCAACCTATTTCAGTTCTCTTTTTTACCAGCAGCCTAAAATCATTGTCCATCCTGCACCTCACTTTTGAATACTTTAGTTCAGAATATCCCATTAATCAGATTTTACTTAAACCCAAACTTGCAAGCCACAATGAGAAATCAAAATTTGCATTATCTTTTAGGTACTTCCATTGCATCTTGGCCCCCATCCATATGGGATAAAGACAAGGATGATGATGTACTTCCACTGCATCTATGGTATATATCTTTTTCTATCTTCGTTAAAAAAATCTATTGTATATCACCAAATATGGACAAGCCATCATCTATATGCATCTCAAATACGACAATGTACAAAAAAGTAATCCAGGATCCAAAAATTAATAAGTTCCACTTTAAGGCATTCACAATGAATTTAGTATAGTAAGATACTGCGAGTATGACATTATTATCAATCCAATTGAAGTCAAAAAAATGAAGTAAATCGTGCATGTTCACTTATACTGATATGTTTTAAATAAACTCTTCCAAAATAAAAATAAATAAATAAACAAAGTGAAAGAAGGAAAATCAGATATGTTCTAGTTTTAGTCAAATTCGTTACACAAATAGTACTATAGTACCACGATCAAGGAAAGAAAAGATCCAAAAGAGTGCTATGGGATGAGCAATAAACGTTTACCATCTAGATTCGTCTTCCTTCCTTTTGGCTCTTGCATTCATGTAGTAATTGATAGCCTGCATCACTATTCATGGCAACACTAAGTTAAAATTTGTTTTAATTCATGGTTCTACGGCAACATAAGTAAAATCTTTAACATAGGTTACAAGCTGAAGAAGTTTAATCCTCAATGCCAAATACATCAATATAAGCACTACCAATATTTCAAATGAGTAAATCTTCATAACAGCTCACCTCCAATCGGAACATATAAAGCTCAAGCTTAACACCAATGCATGTTTCACGAAAATATCGATTCCACGGTCCCACCCATGGACATCAATCGGTAGTGTAGACATTTTCCATATGCACTTTCTCTTCACTCTCCAGCCTCGAGGTTTCGCACTGAGGTTTTGATTGGGAAATTGACCCCTCTACAGTACTTGGCTGCTTTGCTCCTTGTAGATATTCTGAAAGCCAAATCTTCTTCACAAAATCCAACTTTTTCTTCTGTTACATCTTCGTTATATATTTTAGTCACCCACATGAGTAACTGCTTCAAACCAGGATGGAAGCTTGGCAATGATGAGCTTCGATTACATAAAACTATAGTCTGATTCTTATATTGAAAGTTCACCATTTTCCGAAAGCATAGAGTTCAAATATGCTTAAACCCTTCAAAATTTGTGGTGAAACAATTAGCCCTAGACTCTTCTAACACCACAATCCCTCATAACACACATCTCATCTCAACAAGGTCATCAAACGAAAAAGAGTCTGCGTTTGACAGATAGCAGCAACTCAATACTCTCAGAATAATCCTTCAAATGCAAATCTACGATCACATCAACTCTATTGGTGAAATGCAAAACCCTGTTATAGGGATGTTTGACACATTATCTGGTGAAAGGACTGGATATATATAAAGATGTGTGCATATGTATATGTATAGATATGTATTCACGCGATGGACGAAACGGAGAAGGATTCTAAAATATGAATTCACGATACTACAAATACCGATTACTAGGAACTCTTCGAAATTAGGGTTTTCTTTCTTCTTGATGATCGACTGACGATTATGAGGTATTTTCCGGACAGGGTGCTTATGACGGTGTCGCATCGAAATGCTTTTACATAGTATTCTTCTTCGGATTTTTGCGGAAGGTGAGAAAATATCACTTTTTAAAGTTTTGTAGTATTATTATTATTATTATTTTTTAGTATTAATTTGACAAAAGGAGTTTTTTTTTTTATTTTTTGAAATTTACAATTTTTAAGATAAAAAAAAAAAAATTAATCATTTCACATTTAATTATTTTTTTACCCTTTTCTTTTAGGGATGGCAATGGGGCGGGTTTGGAGCGGGTTTCCCTAAATCCTGCCCTGCCCCTTTTAATTTTTGTCAAGTTCATACCCGCCCCGAGACCCGTGACGGGTTGGATTTTCATGTCCAGCCCCGCCCCGTTGGGAAATATTTTGTCCCCGTGCCCGCCCTGCTAACAAATTTTTTTCTTCTACTTTTTGGAACTTAAGCTTCAGCTATTTAAATGTGGAAATCTGAGAATGGCACAACATAAATGAAATTATGTATC
>JAOTQH010254511.1:0-11659 GCA_025631255.1 Cornus kousa | reverse complement strand
TTCCCTCAACTGTGTTTTGATTGTGATGATTTATGGATTTTACATGTTGTGGTCCATGCTTGAGTGGTTAAAAACTGGGTGCTTGGATTGTGAGAGATTTTAAGTGCAATCTCAAATGCATTAGTGGCTGTCCATTCACAATTCTTTGGGTCTTTCGGATTGGGAAAGACTTGCATATGTTTAGTGAACATGGAATTTGCTTTGGACTGAGTTTGATCAAAAGAGTTGTTCAACAATCTATCTTTTTAGACTTTTTTCTAATTGGTTGTCAAAAATAATTTTGTGGCAATGTTCTGCAAAATGGATTAATAGATTAAAATTCATATTTTAACAAATTTTATCTGCTCCTCTATAGTCTGACCATGCTAGATATTAAGTGCACATTATATACTTACTTTCATTCTTTAGTTGTCTCTAACAAATTAATTAATTGTACCCAATTCTATTTTCTCTATTTATAGGTTCAAGATTATCATCTTCTTTTGGGATACCTGGGTGCGCTTCTTAGGGTATTAGAATATAATGACAGGCACTACAATGAAGATATCAAGACAAGAAAAACACAAGACCAATTGGGTTGCCTAGAAGAGTAAGCAATTGCCTTAATATTTCAATTTTTTGTGGGTATTGCTACATGCTAGGTTACAATTTTTGTGGGTATACATATAATTCAACAATGATAGAATTATACATTGAAATCTTTAATGAATATAAGACTTATTGAAATTTATTCGTTTGTGATTGGTAGGATTTGCCCTTTTTTATTTTTTGTAAGGCTTGACATAATTTTTTGCATGCATAAAATATATATGTTGATGTTGTTGACTTGCACAAGGTTTGGTATGAAAATATATGGCTTTGGGTGGAGTTTTGGTTGTGTAATATATGATGCTTCCAATTTTTAGCATTTTTCATTTTTTAGGAATTTGTGTCGCTGCAAGGGTATTTTCGTCTTTTACCATTTGGCGTGCCGAACACTGAGGGGTGTGCCGGTTGAGTCTGAGGGTTGATTGGGGAATTTCATTGAGTTCAGGACTCTTTGAAATGCAAGAATTGCCATTTTGGCATTTTTCAGTTTCTCGGGAAGGACGGTCCCGTGTGGAACCCGCTACCGGAATTGTTGCTCACGGGGATTTTAGTTGGGTTCATTTGCATCATATTTATTTTATTTAATGTGTAGTGTATGGTTGTGATTTAAAATGTGCATATATATATATTTATGTGTGGAGTAAAATGAAAGAAAAGAAAAAGGGAAAATAAAATAATTGTTGGTGGGGCCCACAAAGTTTTTAGAAATGGACCAAAGACCATAATTTTGGTCTCACTTTCTCATCCTCTTTCTCCCTCTACGTGAATCTCTCTCACCCGCTCAAAGTTTCTTTCTCTCTCTCTTTTTTTTTTTTGCTTTCAAATTTTAAGTTTAAATCTCTCTCTCTATACTTCGTGTTTTTAAGTGTCGTTTGCGGCAAATTAAAGAGCCCGTTGAGGGCTTCGAGTTGATCTGAGCCAATCTCCATTTGGCCACCATTTGAAGGATCTCTAATCCTAGGGTTTGAGGTAGAAAAAGGGGCTTTTTATCCAATTAGAGGTAGGGGTTTCTAATTCACATTTTACTTACACTTTAGTGAGTTATTCTTCTACAATTATGGCTAAGCATGCTTCATTTGAAATGATTGCTTTTAAATGACTTAATTGTGCATATGAAAAATGTATGACTTAATTGTGCATATGAAAAATGTATCTATGTGTATTTGTTGATTTACATGGAGATCATGCTCAATTGTTCATTGTTTATTCCTATTGTGTTTGTTAAATTGTTATTAGTTGTTATGAGCAAGCATGATAATTTTGTGACATTAAATTCCTCATTTTATAAGATTATTAAGGCATATATATGCATTCAAAGTATTGGGGCATGAAAAAGGGGTGAAATGGTTTTGAAAAGAATAAAAAGGGAATTTTGGGAAACATTTTGAGAAAATGTTTTTGAGAAAACCCGGTCGTCGCGGGGTACCAAAGGGTCAGAGTGTTAATATAGCCTAAAGGGAACTAGGGAGATTGCCCTAGTGTGGTTAAGCTAACTGGGCCCAAAATGATGTCGCGGGGGTACCAAGGTCAGGGACACTAGCCAATCCTTCTCTCGTGTCGCTGCGGTGTCACCAAAGGATGGGTTATATTAACAGTTGTTAAGTGATGGCTGATTTCTGAATATGGGGAGTGACATACAAGGCATAGCATTCATGGTACGATATTGGTTTATTCGAATCTGGAATTGACATTATATTTTTCCAATTTAATGTGATTCCTATTCTTATTGTTCTATTCTTTGTTTGGATTCACGGGGCTGTAAGGGGTGTGCCTTAGGCACCACCTACTGAGCTTTATGCTCACCCTATCATTTACCATTTTCCAGGTCCTGGAAAGGAGATAGGGATGCCGACCCTTCACAAGCCTAGAAGGATTAGGAATTTATTTTGCCATCTTTTATGTAATTACTACACTTTTGTAAAACCTCAAAACCATAATAAAATGTATTCTTTTGCTGACCATAGCTACGTATTATAAAATTTTACTCATGTTGTTATTTTAAGAAGTTTGAGACTATGTAAGCACTATGTGAATAAATGGGAATCATATTTTGATCTTTTAGTGAGGCCATGTAATTGTGTAACACCTTATCATGCTTTGTTGTCGTGAATTCAGAATTTTAGTCCATAACAGGAACATCATGGGTTTAGCATGCACCAAGTATAGCCAAAATGCATAGTTGAGTTGCATCCTAGGGCCTGTCACCCGGCTGATCCTCTCCATCAGTCGACCGAACCTCCAGGTTCAGCCGATTGAACTCCCTCCATCAGCCAACCGAAACACCTATAGTAGAGATCCCGAGATCTTGCATTCTTCACCTTTGCTTCGGCCGACCGACCCTGCCTTGTCAGCTGACCGATCCTGCCCTATCAGTCGGCCAACCAAGGGCTACCAGCCGGCTGACTGTCTCTCTTAACCCTGCATGTTTGGATCTCTTTGTAAAAGTGAGTCCTAGGGTAGTTTGAGGACCAGGATTGACTTGTAGTGACAGATGTGGATATAAAAAAATCATTGTATAACCTAGTTGACCTCGGGTCAGTGCAAGAACCCGGGTAATGGTCCAGACCACTGGTTCGGGTCGTTACATAATATTTATGGAATGAGATGTTGGATGAGTGATGGTTATTGCCAAGTTTCTATGTTGGATCTCATGAAAAATAGGTATAATATTTGTTTTGGGTAGAAAAAAAATTATTATATATATCACTTTTCACAATGGGCAGAGTCCCTAGCAGAACAGGTAAAATTTTTTGTGGAAAGTTACACTTCTAAGACGAGCTATGTCTGTCGTAGAAAATTCCACCTTCTACAATGGGTATACTTACCCGTTGTAGAAAAATTGACTTTCTATAATAGGCAATAATTGTTGTGGAAAATGACACCTTCTACAACGGGTCACTTTCTAAGAGGGGCAATGTCCGTCGTAGAAAAGGACACATTCTACAACGGGTCACTTTCTACAACTGGCAATACCCTTTGTCATACTATGAACTTCTACAATGGTTTTGAACCATTGTAGAAAGTTTCCTTTCCACAACGTGCTTGAACCGTTGTAGAAGACCCTGAGTTAACAATGACAGAAGATACCACAACGGGCCGTACCCATTGTAGAACTGTTCTTCGCCCTTGTTAAAAGCCATTTTTCTTATAATGGGGGGAGTCATATACATTGATATTCACATATTGATATATGTTAATTGGTTATCTTTCTTGATTAAGCTTCACGAGTAGTTTTGTTGAGTTGATATGCATATTATAGGGGGAGAAATTACAAGTGGTGAAGCTTCATGAGTTTGAAGAAGCGTTCCATTTTTTTGTTTGTTTTTTGACAGTCAATGTAATTTACTTTTTTTGCTTAGGTAGATTACTTATTGTCTTAGGGGTTTTGTCACGAAATTGCCAAAGGGGGAGATTGTGAGATATAAATTTGTAATTTACAAATTTCGTTGTCAAACGAGTCTGATCGAGTTGTAAATTTTCAGTCCTATTTGTCAAGAATCAAGATCGGAAGCAGAATTGAAGAAGTTAAAGTGTTAATACTTCGATACACCCCAAGATGATGAGAACAACGTTTTAGGAAGGTAAGAGAGTGTGTGAGGACACTTTGGAGGTTCAAAATTAAGTTTTATTGGAAGACTGTACATTCTGCCCAACTTGAACTGGTTTAAGTCTCTTGAACAGGTTCAACTTTTGAGGCTTTTAGTGTTTTTCAAGTCTGACCAATGTGAACCAGTTCAAGGTGCTTGAATTGGTTCAAGCGTCAACGTTATTTTTCTCAAAAACTCTCTAGCCAACTTGAACCGGTTCAAGCACCCTGAACCGGTTCAAGTCTTCAATAGATTTGGGTAACTTAGTTTTCTCGTCTGTTTTGACTTCTTATTTTGCATAGAATTTTATCAAAATGATCATGCACGAAATTAACTTGTTTTCCAAGTACAATTAGAGTTTCAAAAGTCTATAAAAACTTATTTTCTCACTTAGGGTTTCATGGCTTTTTTTCATACAAAATTTAATTTTAATTGAGAGCCATCTTTGTGAGAGTTTTTAGTATTTTTCATTAAGAGCATACACACTATACATATGAGTGACTTAGGGTGTTTTTCTTATTCTGATCGAAGTATGCGTTTAAAAATATCATCAATATCGATCAGAGAAAGCATAATTCACTCATTCTACAATAAATTCAGATTTGAAGAAGAAAGGTTCACACTTTGAAGGGGTTAAGGCATTCGAAGTGTTGTTAATCTACCAACAATCCTTCTACAAGGTGCAAGGAGTAAGCCTAAAGTTGAGAGCCGTTGGAGGGGGGAGTCGCAAAGCCAGGGGCGTTCAGTGACTTGGGTCTTGATAGAGTGAGAGGGTGTGAGCCTGAGTCAAAGTTCGATGTACTTTATTGCAAACATAGTAGATCGTTTATACTTGAGATAGCGCAAAAATCCTTAAGGTTTTCCAATTGGTTTCCTCACTAAAATTCGTTGTCACTGTAACTTTACTTGCATTTATTTTTGTTTTGTTTTGATTAATTTACTTTTATTTTGTTAAATTTAATTTAAACAAAAATCAGAAAAAAGAGTAAGCTGAGCTTATTCACCCCCCCTCTAGCTAGATTGCTTGTCCATATTATATTTCACAACCATTCCACATTGTGTAACTCACAATATAGACTTAAACTCATAACAACTAATCACGTAGGCATGCTTCTTATAGGCATTCTTCATCACTTAAAGAATAAACACTTGGGCATTTAAGCACGCAACACATAAAAATCATGCTTGGCCTTTAACAAGTACTCGATCATTTGAATTGGTAATAGTTGATCACACTAGCATGCTTTGACATATAGCCCACATCTTACAATTTAAACATACCATCAGTGACCATATAACATACGATTCATAGTTTTAACACGTAGTGAATAATTAATGAAGCATGTTCTTCATAAATAGAGCATACAGACAAATAGACGCGTATTCTCATAGGCATGCCATGAAGGGATAAACTCTTTAACATAAACTTATGCTACAAAGACAATAACTTTGAACATGTAGACACGTAAACACGTAAGCATGCTTTTAAAATGGTTAACACAGCATCACATAAGCACTTAAGTACATCAAATCAACACTTCACCCCTCCTAGGTAGGCTTCTGTACCCATCATCTTAATGGCTTTTGAACCATGGCGCTTGTACTAAATCTGTAACTACCCAAACTCGAAGGTTCGAATCGCTAACCAGGTTCTTACCCAAACTCGAGGACATCTAAAGGTAACATGGTCATTAAACAACATAATATCAAATTATTGGTCTCCGACTGTTCTTTAATGACTAATAACATCAATGGAGAAAATGCAATAGGGTTTTGAATCACAATTGGACTATTTTTGGAACAAGCCGTAGGATGAAATGACCCAAAGTGGCCCTCTGTCAATCGATCGCAATCCTCTTGTGATCGATTGCATTTATTGTGATCGGTCGCAAATAACCCATGCCCAGAGTGACCCTTTGTTGACTGATTGCTCCTTAACTTGGATCGGTTGCACCCAATTTGTGCCCAAAATGGTTTTCGGTCAATTGATCGCACCCTTGTTTGCCCAAATGAATTTGTTTCCCAGTAATCGAAGTCATTTTGACCAATCAAGCCATACCTCAACTCAGGAACATGAATAATAAGACATCACTAAGCCTCGATGTACACCAAAATTCGTCAAAATAAATACATTTGGATTTTCCTGTTGACTTTATTCGCCCATAAATTTTCATGTAAATTCCTGTGATTTATTCTTGGTATTGGCATTTATATGAGATCTCAAAATTCAAGAGCTATCAAGACCATGGGTTGCTGTAGTAGAATAGTTCTCTTTTTATTCTTGACTCTTTGTTGTTGCAGTCTTGTAAACACAAATGCAACAAGCATTATGGTGGGATGGCAACTTCTTTTTTTGGTTTGCAGAGAGATGGTGTTCCGAGACCAATACATTTGTATGGTGGGATGATAAGAAGATATTTATGTGTTTTCCCTCGGCTATCAGTAAGTATCTCCAGCCATTCTGAGTAATATATCAATATATATATATATAAAATATCATTTAAATGTGGAAATAACTTCCTTCCATATTCTCTTCTCTCGAAATGATATGATTTATTCTAATACCAATGTCTTTGAAAACCAGTATATTACAGATTTTGTGTTGAATTTTCAACTGAGTTGATTGGAATATCGTAGCCATTTTTGTTTTCTGACAATTGAGGTCTTTTAACAATGCTCTTGTAATCTCAAAGATAAACTGGTGATTTCCAGGATTATCGTAATCTTGCATGATTGTCTTACCATCACTAGCTGATGTTTGATTTCTGAATTTGTTTTCTAAGGATAAAATTTATATGGCTGTTCTAGGAAAGTAAACACAAAAATTCACCATATTCTATAGCTGTCTTCTAGTGCAAGGATGACGTGTCAACTAGGTTACCGGTGTTAATGTAAAATCAGCATCAGTCCTTAAGCAGCTATGTTTTTACAGCTCATCCATGTTTTTCCGGATGGTTGCGTTAAGAGAGATTTTTGAACCTTCTATTTACTTGCATCAAATGTTTATATACTATATCAAGATATATAGAACAGAGATAAAAAAAATTTAATGCATAGTAATAACTCTGGATTTTTGTAATGGAATTTATTGTCAAAGTTGAATAACAATTGTGATTTCCTTTTCTTTTCCATTTTTAACTGCGGCCACATTTTTCTTTGTGGACCTATCTGATATCCGGGAAAAAATGTAGATATGACCTTTCCAAATGGGACTCAAGCAACACACCAAGATGGGTGTTTGGCTAGATTAATGGGCTGTGGAAGTGAGATCGAGCATTAAGCATTTCTTGCCTACTAGTTGTCAAGGTTTGTCTTCCCAACAATACACGTCCATGTCATTGCATGATGTCCTTTTCTTGGTGGATTTTGTTAATTTTATGATGCAAAAATATATGATGTAAAATAAGAAGATGAAATAAGAAAGAGAAGATTAAGATAATACATGGTTAGATACTAAGACCTACATCCATGGATCAAGAGTCATTGAAGCAACATTTCTCTTATTAATTGTAGTACTTGATATATTTACATTGTATTGATACACAATATATAGGAATAAAGTTACATACAAATGAATAAATTAAAGAGTAAATCAAAGAAGAAAATAAGGAAAATGAATATAATATAGATGTATAAATATATATTATATATAGAATAGAGTAAATCAAGGAGGAAAGAAGAAAACAAATATAATATATATGTATAATATATTATTATATATATTATACATATATAGAATTGATATTTCAATATTCTCCTGCAAACTCAAGATGGGTTTCTCGAAGCCAAAACGGTAGTGGAGCGAAAAGTATCTGAATAGCCGGAACAACGCCAAGGAAATGGCCAGAACAACTCCGAGAAATGGGCCTGAGTAACACTGGAAGATCTCCAGGTAATCCATCTGAGAAATAAAAAAGATCTAGAACAAAGTCAGTAAAAGGTCGGAACAAAGCCCGAGAATAGCCGGAACAAAGCCAGAGAAATGGCCGGAACAATGCATGGGAAATGGCCGAAACAACGCCGGGGAATAGTCGGAATAACACTCGGAAATATTTGACAACGGTGGTGGAACGGGTAAACTATCGGAACTAAGTCAGTAATTAACAACAGGGCTGAAAACTTCGGTGGAACGAGAGCCGGCAACACCAGTGAAGAAATTGTGCAAGCAACGTCGAAAATGGGCCAAAGCTGAACCGGGCCAAGGCCTCTGAAGCCAAAGATCTGAAGAAACTGTGCTTGGGACAGTCCAAACAAGGAATTTTTTTTTTTTTTTTTTGAAACTGTCGAGCGGGATGTAATGGGTCCCGCATCCCCTTATCAGTGCACGCCCAAAGCTCTTTTCTCTTTCGCAAACGAAGAGGAACAATCTGCCAAAAGAGACGACACAAAAAAAAAAAAAATTTACAGAGAGCTAGAGGAAGGTGCAAAGGGCGAGGAAGAGAAAGCCCTTGCAAAGCAAAGCAAGTCCAAGATGATATTGTCGGCCAAGGGGAGCAGAACTCCAGTGAGGGTAGAGCAAGAGGAAGGTGCAGACAATCGTACTGTGATACTATGTTAAATTTTAGGATGCGAAAAAATAAGATACAAAATAGAAAGATGGAGAACACAGTATATACATGTATAATATATGTATACATGTATGTTTAGTTGATGCTAGATTGTTTGTTTTTCATTTTGTTAAGCCTCCGAGTTTCATTCAAATGGATTCTCTCAAACCTATGAAATTTCCTTTTTTTATTATTATTTTCTTTAATGGGCTTACGTTTTATGAGAGCCTATACCTTCTTTGGGTTTCTGAAGTTTGTGGTATTATTCTCTAACCAACGGGTTTAAATGAAGGAATTATTCTAAATTTGTATCGGGTACTCAGCACTAACTTTCCTTCCTGCTTTCTCTATCAACAAGATGACTGTCGATTCTAATGCTTTCGTGGCATGGGAAGAGTATTAATAATTTGCTCTTGTTGGGACTGAGAGAAATATAAGGCGCATGATCAATGTAGTCAATTCTTGCAGGCTTAAATGTTTTTTCCATTGCTATTCATCTAGTTAGAGGTACCAAAACAGCGCTTGCACCGGCTGTTCTGGCAAGCCTATACGGAGACTTGAGTTTGTTGAAAGAGATACAGAGACTTGAGTTTGTTGAAAGAGACTATTGTCTCGGACTATTTTGGCATGTGAAGATGTTGCTTTAGCACTTGTAGTTTTGAAACCAAATTTAGCAGGTTGAAGCATTTTCGAGAAAAGAAAATGAATCTGAAGCCCCCTTTCTTGCTATCTAAATTAAGTTCACCTCCAGATGAGGAAGGAGGAAGACATACAAACCACAACAGGGAAGAGAAGACGCAAGAGGAAAGGAGCACCTCTCTCACTTATTCCCTCGGGAGATGTAAGCATTAGCTTAATATAGCTCAAAATAACTTTATAATGGAACTCTCCTTGTGTGTGTGTTTTATGTACGTACGACTCTTCTTAGAGTTTTATTTTTTATTTTTTTTATAATTATTATTAGTTTGACATTGCATTTTGGATTGCCTATGAGCCTATCTTATAATATAATTAGACCAACCGATTCCACAATACCAGGAGCCTCATGTACTAGAGCTTGTTAACCCATTTTTTTTTTTTTTGTTCATCTTAATATCATTCTTGTAACCTCCATAAGGACTCACAAATGTGATATCTAGCATACACTCCCCCTTTTTTGGAGTTTGGTGGGAATGTACATGGTAGGAATTCTATACAATAAAACTGACTCAGGTCTAACCTTACCGTGTATTCCTTAAACATGGAGAGAACGACCCCATAAAGGAAAGAGGCTTGCCTAAGGGTGTGTTTGGTAGGGTTGATTTGGAGGGATAAAGAGAGAAAAGAAAAGAGAGGATAGTTAGAAGTTGTGTTTGGGTAACTAAAATAGAGGGATAGGGAGGGATAGGGAGAGATAAGGAGGGATAGCTATCCCTCCCTATCCCTTATTGCCTTTCTCTCCTAATTTGAGAAGATAGGGAGAGAAAGGATAGTGAGAATAAGTTATAAAATACTAATACCAAAAATGCCCTTTATAAAATGATATGGCATTTAATTTATAATGACCAATAAGGGTAGGATAGTAATTTAGTCACTATCCTTTCTTTTCTTTTCTCCCCTCTATCCTATCCAAACAAAAATAATTATCATTTCTTTTCTTTTCTCTCCTATCTATCCAAACACGAATTGAAATTATTACTATTTTTTCTTTTCTTTTCTTTTCTCTCATAACTAATACTATCCTTTCTTTTTTTCTCTACTCTATTTATCCAAACACACCCTAAGACATATAGGGAACTGGTACTTCGGGATTTCCCAGTTCACGTGACTATGATTCGCAATACAGGAGCTTATGTGGAGAGCCTCGTATTACCCTGTCATGGAAATTTGAGTTATCAAACCAAAGAGTAGGATCGCGCGAATCTTGGATGTCTCATCAAACCCTTTCAATGTCTCTACCCTGGCCTTGGACTATCTCGTTGGCGTTATCATGGTTACTCGTCTAAATCCTTCATATTAATGCTTTCTAACCTGCTTGTCCAGATCTTGTTTTGACAAGCTTTCTTTGGCTGGAAAAGCCAACTCAAGTACGAATTTATTTCTGGATGACTGGATAGGTTTGCCAAATAACTATATTATGTCTTTTTCCACTGTTATTTTCAATTCAATGAAGCAAGCATGTGCGAAGACATTATGTATAAATAGGGTTTGATTGTTTTGTTTATATAAATATAATATTTGTTAATGAAACCTCAGTGACTTGTAGCTAAATGTTTGAGTTTTAATTGAGATTTTTTAGAAAATGCGTCATTTTTCTTCAATTGGGTTTGGAGAAGTAACCATAACAAAAGGTGTTGGATGAAGGGAATGTTGTGAGTTGGAAAAGTTTAAAATTACTGAATGCTTGGATATCATGCCCCAAATCAAAGCCAGATAATTTCCTGGAACGGCTCGAAACGATTTCTTCCACGTTGGAGCGCAGAAAACTCGATTTTGAGGAGGGTTTCTTCTTTGAGTTTTTCCAGAAAATGCCATCTAGGGCCTCGAATTTTCATTTTTCCCCATTATCATCTTCTTCACAACTCACATTGGGATCATGCTTTATGACCGTGAGCAAAAACAGTAGGCTGAAAGTGGGAAGAAAGCAACAAAGAGACATTATGGCAATATTAAGTATTTTATTATTTATTTATTTTTATTATTTTATATATATACATACATACATATTTATATATTTTTTTGGGGGAGATGAGCAACTTTTTTTAAAAGATATTTAAGTAAAAGGGGGGAATACTTCCCCATGTACAAAAGAGAACCAAAAGAAAGGAAATTCAAGGTGAGTGATGTTGAGCTTGAATTCCTCACTGGTAGTGATAAGATGGATGACTTTGCAGCAATGTCACTTTGGCACCATGGGTTGAAGCTCCTCCGGTTGCAGGTATTACACTAAGGCATGTC
>JAOTQH010254501.1:0-11660 GCA_025631255.1 Cornus kousa | reverse complement strand
AAATATACATTTCATTCCCCTAAATAAATCAAAAATCAAACATGCTTACAAGGTGGAGTTTCATCACCTCCCTAGATGGAGGTTTAGCAATCCATTGATACAAAAATGGAAGAAGAAGAAGAATGATCCATTGTTGCCTTCAAGACTCCAAGAACTCTCCTTCTCTTGCTCCTCTTTCTCCCTCTCTCTCCCTAGCCCCCTCAATGTCTAATGTGAGATATCTTTAATGAGGCTTGCTTCCCCCTCTTATCCACCAAAAATCCACTCCCATACTGAAAATCACGAGCTCCCAACTTCCTCCTCAAGCTAGACCACACAAAATGAAGATAAGGGGACCAAAATGCAGAAAATAGGGAGCAATTGGGTTGCTGTTCGCAGATCGGCGGGCGCCCGTGGAGGGACCGCGGAGCGGCCGTGGAGAGTCGAGGCTACTGGAGTGTTTGGCGGGCGCTTGGCAGCCGCGCCGCGTATGCCCGCAGAGGCGCGGGGGCTACTGCGGCACCTTCGACCAGGTCTTGCGGAATTGCCCAGAGAGTTGGGCATTGGCGGGCGCTTGGCGGCCACGCCGCGTGCGCCCGCGGTAGCTGCAGGTGCCCTCCAAAATCCCAACTTTGCAATGTCCTTTAAACTGCAAACGACCTCCTTCCATTATGTGACTTTGAACGTGCTTTCGTATTCATGGCAATAAGAGAGTGATGATTTCAAAAGATGGCTCCCCGGTACAGCGCATATGCGTTGGCGAAAATCAAGTCAAAAATGCTTCTTTGAAGCCGTTTAGAAAGATTTACCTGAAATAAGACAGAAGCGTAAAAATAAGTTAAGTTGGTATAATAAGCTTCAATAATATACTTAACTAATGTAGGATAGGGCTCTTGAATATGGAATATTCGGCGCTTATCAAGCCACATTTTGTTACAACATCATTTTTTCCCAATTAGTTGAAGGCATGTGGTTAAATGAATGAGCTTAGTGGTGATTCTTATATCCTAAGACTCCTCTCCCATCTCTTAAACTCTACTTATTTTAGTTTAATTCACATTGCATGTTTTAATTTGATTATTTGTTTAACAAACGAAACCAACTCTTTTTACAATCTCATTAGCATTAAAGTTCAATTTGATTCTAGCACGTGTTCAATCTCTTGGGACTATCCCTTCTCATTATACTTCATTGTATTAGTGTTAAGTAGCTTTTATAAATATTAAAAGATGATGCCCACTTGACATTGTTAAAAAGTAACACATTTTTGTGTGCACACACGGGTTGCATCAAACCCCTTAATCTGATTGTCAAAAAGAAAAAAAAGGGACTCTACCACTGCATCCATAATACCCAAAACCCTAGGGTACACCCCTCCTCGAGGGTTCTCACCCTTCTCCAGTGCCTAGTTTGACCGAACCTTAATAGAGGGGCAAAATGATCAATTCCATGTTTTACTTTTCAAACCAATAGTCAAACTCACACACAAATATCGCCATTATGCTTATAAGGTCCAAAAACCCTAAAAATCATTATAATATTGTCCACCTTCCATTTTGGACCCACCTTTAAGCAAAACCCTACGGTAGGGGTCAATGGTAAACTCAAACTTTGACTTTTCAAACAAACAGTTGAATGAACAAAGGGACATCTCCATTGCATTCACAAGGTTAAAAAATCATAGAAACCAATATAGTATTGGCTATGTTGCAGTCAGGCCATTCTTTTTACCAAAATTTCAATCCAAGGGACAAAATAGTCAATTTACATCTGTGTTGACTTTTCCTATCCTCATTAGGGGATAAAATGGATGAATTAGATATATGAAATCATTAGAAGGTCAAAAATCCCAAAAAAATGCTCATAAATTTGAAAACGTCACAAACTGTAAAATTTAGAAAAAGAGGGGTATTTTGGTAATTAACCAAAAAGAGGTGCGCCACCCCCTACTTTTTGGAAATCTTGAAACTTGGCCCTCATTTTTCAATTCAATTTTTAGAATTCAATTGTAGCCCTTGGTCATTTTTCGGTGTGTAAGAATTGCTAGGTTCTTCTCCTCCATTCTATAAATAGAGCTCTCTTCAACACATTTTATTTACACACAACCCCCACAAGCTCACATATTCATACACTCACTCTCTCTCTTTAAGAACTCTCCTCCTCCTTACTCTTTTCTATACCCATGTACACTCATAAACACATATACAATCATATATTCTCTACATCTCTCTAAACTCCATTACATTCTCTATACCTTTTCCTTGTTCTTTCTCTTTCTCTACACTTATAGGGAGGAGCCTCTACCTTTTCTAAGCTTAAAAATATATACACTCTTTGTTGGTCGGATTTTCAGTTCTCAATTTTTGAGCTCATGTGGGGCCTATTTGTGTCTACACTTAAGAAACGGAAATGACATTCATTTTCTTCTTGCTAGAAGGATCTAAAGTGATAGGAAAGGATGCAAAAATGGGGTATCTATAGGACTCACTGTGAGTCTCAAGAAGGATCGGGTTGTACTAGAATCAAGCTATTCTAACCAAATAATTTGGACGATTACAAAAAATGGGTCCACTTCTAATTATTAGATGCTTTGATAGAGGACTCTAGATTGGAGTCTCATGTTAAAGCATTGAATGGCTTATTGTCATATATTTCCTAACCTCTTAGTGTAAGGCATGACATTTTGCCCAGAAATGATTTGACTTTTGCAATTGACAACTTAATTTAATAATCTGTAGTTAGTTGATTGACAACATTCGCACGTAGGATGGAGGTTCAGTTTAGACATTTTCATTAGGCCATTTCATAAGAATACTACATTGTGTAGGCATCAACCATTTAAGGAACATATGTGACAAAAAAATTCATTTCAAGCAAAAAGCATATAGCAACACATCATTGAAATGCAATATGAAGCCATAAACTAAACAATAGAACTAGGTCCATATCCAACATACAACAACAATTCTCTTCTAAATCAGCTGGATATAAAACAAAAATAAATTTTAAAGTTCTGAAATCCAAATAATAAATTCGGATCACCTTCCTACTCACCTTAATAGTTGCAGCAACCAACATGCCACTTATAGTACCACAAGGCATAAAATTAAAATTTAAGAATATTTTAGGAATTTCAATTATTGTAGTCTTCATAAAACATAACAACATCTTCCCAGATCCCATTTATGTGAAATTACAACAAGAATGATGATGACGATCATCTTTGCAAGCACAATATGGCACTTCATAATTTCAAATGAAGCAATTGAAACTACAGTCGAAAAATAATTGTAGGGAAACCATTCTTTAGTATTATAAGTTCATCATACACCCTAACAATTTTGGTGTTTGGTACCTAAGTTGAAACTCTTAATTGTACGATTATTTATTTAATTGTAGCCTATATGATTTGGACATGTGACATATTAATTGGTGGCTAAGTAAATAGATATCAATTAATATTATTTATTTTTGGTCAATTTATAATTACCTTTTCGGTAATTACTTATTGGAGAAGTATTTTCCTTTCTTATTCATTACTTTGATGGAAAGTAGAATTATGTTACTAAAGGAAAACTGGTTCTCTCCCTTCCTTTATAAAAGTGCATATACTCCATCAATTATGTACGATTAATGATACAACACGTAAAAGTTTTATGTGTGCAAAAGGCCAAGAGAGAGAAACTAGTTTCCACCTTTGTCTGTTGATCAAAGTTGCAGATTAGTTCGTGGTTAAAGGATCTGGACGTTGGACATAATCTTAATAAAGTTTGATATCGTGAATCGAGGTATTTATATCTAACTAGTATTTATTTATGCATTATAGACATGTGAAAATAATGAAGTTTTAAGATTATGGTATTCATGTTTATTTGTGATGAATGATTTAACACGAATAATTATAGTTTATATGTGGTGTTAAAGCATTTAGGAACTTATTATTTGTAACGACCCAGAAAATTTTCCTTCCTTTCTTTTTCCTGGAATTTCACGGATGAATTTTTTTCGTTGAAAATTCTTTTCTGAGTTCAGTTTCTCATCACATAGTGTCATCTCGAGTGCTCAGAAATGATTTTTGAGACTCCTTTGTGTGGATTGATAACTTCCTTTGAGGACCGAGTCATTTCCGTATTTTTACTTTTCGGACACTATGCACTATTTTATCCTTTTCACTATTTTGTCTTTTCCCCATTTGTCACTTTGTTGGCAAAACCTCACTTCTTATGTTTAGAGTTGGTTTTTGACTTCATGTATCTTTGTCTTGAGTGGTTTCTACAAAATACGTATCTATACTTTTTTAGAAAAGTACTATGGTTGCTCCCAGTGTCCATAGGGGCATGGATGCACAGTTTCTTAGAATTATTTTCTTTTCCTAGGGTGATTCTTGAGCCTAAATTCATGATCTTGAAGTCAGATTTCCAATGATACTAACCATGCATCAAAACTCCAATCATAGTATGAGTTATTCATGTTTTAGTGAGAGGGTGTCAGTTTTCACCTGAACCGATAAAGGGCGTTTTGTGGAATTCCTGTCCAATATTCTTGGAACCTCTTGAAATGTCTTTAAATGATTAGATTAGGTTGTATTAACCTTTTTTGACTTGTTTAGAGTCAAGTTTCTCATTTTAATCATGAGTTGACCATTTTGCCCTTGGTTTATAGTTTTTACCCTTTTTGACCTTTGTTTCCGGTTTCATTTTCTTTGAGTTTCATGACTTCATGGAAAGTCACTTAGGGGTCTTAGGGATGATTTATATCTCTTGAAACCTAGGTTTATCATTTGCTTTTGCATTTTGGATCCGTTATTGGGTCAATCTTCTGGTTCATCATAGGACACTGGGCTGAAAAATCCAGGGTCGTTACAAGTGGTATCAGAGCTCCTAGGTTCGAAAACCTTAGGACAACGGGTTTTGGGTGCATATCATGCTTATGTTTTCATGCTCTATATGTTTAGTTGCTTCTTGATAACATGTTTACGTGCTTATGTGGATGTATGTTTAGAAGTTTACTTTAACTATCTCAGCATGATATATATGGTTGTTGCTTTAATATATTGTATGTACTAGTTTGTTTGGGTACTTTGTATATACTTGTAGGTTATAGCATGTTGTATATGCTTATCTAACTTTACATACTATAAATGTTTTTCAGTTTCAGTACATTATATATGCTTGTCTGCTTTAGCATTCCAATTTATGCTTTTCTGTTTAACATGTTGACTTATGCTTATCTACTTAGCATGAGGGTTATATTTAATTGCTTTTGCGCATTGCATGTACTTGTCATCCTTAGCATGATAGTATAATGCATACAATGACATGGTCTATGTAATCCTTTACTACTTGTGTACGTATATAGTCCATTGCTATATTATGTGTTAACTGCTTACTTTTATGTCTTGTTTAGGCATTGTGGGTTGTTCCAGCTTAGTTGGCTGAGATTGATGTTGGGGTATCATCTCTTGGGGTTTTGTGGTAACTTTAATATGGTGACATCATTGGGGTCTTGTTTCTAGTGTCATGGGGCGATGAGTCGGATTGACTCGAGTCCTTCTTTGGGTGATTGAGAGGTTTGTTTTCTTGAGCCCCAATGGTGAGATTCTTATGTCTTTTCTTCTTAGAGTGTGGTTAGGGATTTAATGGGTGCGTTGACCTAAGATCTCTTCTTGTCTTGCCTTAAATAGCTCATACGAGCTAAGGTTGCGATGTGAGCGATTTCGTGTAATTAATTACATTGGTGCAATTAATTACTCTCCCTTATTCTTGGAGACTTGAGGCGTTGTGTTAAGAGTTCCAATCAGATCCTATAGAGTCCCCGTCGAGCTCATTGACATCTTGAGTTGACTTCTCTTGTTGGTGCCTCATAATGGTTAGTGTTAGAACTACCCGTTACATTGTTGTTTGTTTTATGTGGCGTTAGGATTCCACCTTGGGTTTGAGCCAGCCTTAAGAAAGACTTGTACACTCTTTGTTTCAGGGACCTTAGTGTTCATTCTAGGAGATGATTCATTTCCTCGTGGTGAGGGATTGGACTCATCCGGGTTTTGGGATCCACCTTCAGTGAGTTTGTCCTTTTGAGAGGCATTTCATCCCTGCTTGCTTATGATTTTGCAGGATTGTTATTTGCATAGTCGTTCCTACATATTTATATGCCTTGTTGTTTTGAGCATGCCTTAGAAACATGTTTAGGGGATGTGACTATTTGGTAGTTATGTGCTGATATAGATAATGTGTTTTCCATTTGATATATCTGCTTATCATGCTAGTGTCATATGTGATGTTTAGTATGTCTCTGATGCTTGATCCCTATGTGATAGGTAGCATATTTGATTTCCCTTGTACACTATGTGTCTAGTTGTGTGGACATGGATTTTCAGTTACATTTGGTATACTTGTATCTAGTATGCTTACACGTTGTTTATTTCTATTTGTTTTAGTTTAATATGCATGAGCCTATATACTTGTCTACTACGGATTTAGTACTACTTAGTATACTTGTGAGTGTATACTTGTACATATACATATATTGCGTTTACATTTTGACATTCTTAGTATACTTGCGAATGTGTACTTGCATATATATGTACATGTTTCATGACTAATTGCTTTATTAGTTCATTTCCTTTATCATTCCTATACTGTGCTTGGGGTTGTATGACCTTGGTTGTTGGGATTGTGTGTGTGAGCTTGATTCGATGTCTTAATTCCTAGGAGTAACCTTGTAGTAGGTCAGCTTTAGGATGGCGTGGAGGAACTTGGGTGCATTGTCTTGTTGGGAGTCATGGTGAATAGGGCGATGATGATGTTATTTGATTTATAAAGTCCGATCCATTGGTTTGAGGGCATAGACTTGTCAAGATTTAGATTTGTGACTGGTGTGGTTGACAATAGTGTTTTGGGACCTGGGATTGTCGGTTTTTCCAGTATTGAGGATTTAAGGCCTTAAGCGTAGTGGTGCCTGGGATATTGTTGTCAGAGTTTTGGGATTGGCCAGAATGGTCCAGCCGGACTTCTTTGGACCATATCTCAACTCTCACAAAATGTCTGGTTCCGTGGTGCTTTCGGTGATGATTGTTTGACATTGACATCATTTGTATTGATAGGTTTCACGGGTAAGCTTGTTGGAGGCAGATGATGAATTAGGACTTTATACTGTCATGCTATCATACAGGTTGTGTGTGGGCAAGTGCTAGTTACCATCGAAGCTACCTTGTATTACCTAGCTAGTAATGTGAGCGTGGGCAGGCACTTAATACTATCGATGCTACCACACCTTGGGTACGTGTAGGCAGGTTCTAGTCGTTATTCATGCTGCCATGCTTCTGGTTGTGTTTCTTGTTTCGAGGTGTAGTTGCCTTGACTCCTTGGGGGTGATTGACATTGGGATGGTATGTCAATTCGTTTGGAGAGGTTTCTCACTGTTCACGGTTTTGTGTCCTTTTGTTGATTTTGAGACCTTTAGAGTTGTCTTTGGGTACTTTATGATCTGTTCCTTGGTGTGACCTTGCGTACGGTCCTTCTTCGGTTCTTTTGGGAGTGTTCCAAATTTTGGGATGAAATTTCCTTAAGGAGGGTAGGTTGTAACGACCCGAAAAATTTTCCTTCCTTTCTTTTCCTGGAATTTTACAGATGAATTTTTTTCATTGAAAATTCTTTTCTAAGTTCAGTTTCTCATCACATAGTGTCATCTCGAGTGCTAAAAAATGACTTCTAAGACTCTTTTGTGTGGATTGACAACTTCCATTAAGGACCGAGTCATTTCCGTATTTTCACTTTTCGGACATTAGACACTATTTCGTCTTTTTCCCTATTTTGTCTTTTCCCTGTTTGTCACTTTGTTGGAAAAACCTCACTTCTTGTGTTCAGTGTTGGTTTTTGACTTCACGTATCTTCGTCTTGAGTGGTTTCCACAAAATACGTATCTTTAGTTTTTCAAAAAAGTACTCTAGTTGCTCCCGGTGTCCATAGGGGCATGGATGCACAGTTTCTTGGAATTATTTTCTTTTCATGGGGTGATGCTTGAGCCTAAATTTATGAGCTTGAAGTCATATTTCCAATGATACTAACCATGCATCAAAACTCCAATCACAGTAGGAGTTATTCATGTTTTAGTGGGAAAGTGTCAGTTTTCGCTAAAACCAGGAAAAGGCGTTTTGTGCAATTCTTATCCAATGTTCTTGGAACCTCTTGGAATGTCTTTAAATGATTAGATTAGGTTGTATTAACCTTTTTTGACTTCTTTAGAGTCAAGTTTCTCATTTTAATCATGAGTTGACCTTTTTGCCCTTGGTTTATGGTTTTTACCCTTTTTGACCTTTGTTTTCGGTTTCATTTTCTTTGAGTTTCATGACTTTATGGAAAGTCACTTGCGGGTCTTCGGGATGATTTATATCTCTTGAGACCTAGATTTATCATTTGCTTCCGCATTCTGGATCTGTTATCGGGTCAACCTTCCGATTCATCACAGGACACTGGGTTGAAAAATCCAGGGTCTTTACAAATCTGAAAATGGTACTCATAGCTCCAAGTCCTGAAATAAATTCTGCAACCATAAATTGTGACCTCAAAGCATGCTACTAATTAAAAATTCATAATAGGCAAAATAATAAAAAATAACTTTATACTTTTTCATAATATTGTTCTTCCAGCCAAAAGAAACAAATAACCAATTAAAAAATATCTTTCTAAGTATGAGCGTATATACATTAAATTCCACAGAATATACATAAGGAATATTTTTTTGCTTCTTTACTTTCTAGTTAACTCATTCTTTGGGATTGTATTAGGCTGAATTTATCCCCTTTTTTCTATATGGAATTGTACTAGTTGAATAATGTTCCATATCAAATCTTTTTAGAACTCCTTCAATATATACTTTCTAAGACAATTCTAAAAATCCACATGATTTATTATGAAATATTTCTATTTCTATCATGTAGGATATCTCATCCATATATTTCATTTCAAAGTTCTTAGAGATAACTTTTAGTTTCATATAATAAACTAAGATTATTACTAGCAAACAAAATATCATCAATATATAAAATCACGAATATAAACTTACTCCCACTAACGTTCTGTTATATACACTGACCAAAAGTGTTCTTAAAACCAAAAGAAATAATGATATCATTAAACTTAATAAACCATTGTTAGGAAGCTTGTTTAAATCCATATATTGGCATCTTAAGTTTATGGACCATGAATTTTTTACTCTCTAATGTGAAGCCTTTAGGTTGTTCCATATGTACTTCCTCTTCTAATCTCCCATTTGTAAGAGTTGTATTTACATCCATTTGATGTAACTCTAAATCACAATTAGCTACAAATGCCATGATATTTTAAGAGAATCCTTCTTAAGTACTGTAGAGAAGGTTTATTTGTAATCTCTTCATTTATGTCACTAATCCAATTAGTAAAATCATTATTGTCAATGACTTGTGAATATGTAACTGGATCCATATATATCTCACTATTGAAATCAGATTCTTGCAAATATATCACATAGTTATCCGGAATAGCAGATCTCTTTTCTCTTTGAGATCATCTTAATGCTATTCCTTATGATTCTTCTACAATCTATTCATTGGTGACAATCTCATTATTGAGTTGTTGATCATTCAATTGTTCTTCGTTGTTATACGGTTCAACAACTGAAGGAATAATTATTTCCTTATAAGTTATGCGTAAATGAATTTATACCCTAACTTCTTGAACGATCGCATTCTAATTTTATCACTCCCACTGACTTCACCATTCTCAATGAATCTAACATTACCGGTTATAATAATTATCGTGCTATGTTTAGGATAGTAAAACTTGTACCCTTTAGATTACTTAACATCCACAACATTTGGCATGCCTAGCAAAGTGTATTAAGCATAAATGCTATATATTTCAAGAAGTTTAGCAAATGGTTAGACTATTAACCCATTTCATCATACTTTCCATAATATTAATCGGTTAGTCAATTATACATCAACCTTCGCAATAGCACGAATCATTATAAAATAGGGCTATTGGACGGGTAAGTCGAACCACTGGGATTGCACTATACTGGGACTGCGCTAGTCTATGGCAACCTAAATGTCTAAAATCATTTTAGAGTGATAAGGGGGTGTTTATAGAGGATTTGTTTATTGTCACTTAAACTAAGAATATTGAAATTCATAAATTAGAAACTTGCAAGGTTTAAAAAGGATGAATTACAAGTAGAGAAAAACTAGGGAAATGAATCCGCTCCAACCCTATACACATGCTAGATTGAGATTAAATTGGGAAAATCAACATAAATGATGGTCATGATACATAACAACCCTTGGTTGCTATAATATCCTCAAGAGGTTCATTAAATCAAAAACAAGAATAATCCATCAAAGATATACATGCTTGAACTACCTAAACTAGGGTGTAGTCTTCAACATGCTTACTAAGCCAAAGATTATCAAGCCCTTAATTAAATGATGAAAGCACACAAAGTTAAGAATCAAGTATAGACCATCAAAGGGCATCCTAAGCAATGATCTATCAAAGTTCTCAAACTCCATGCCATTAAAACCATTCCATGATCTAACTTCCATTGTCACTATGGAAGTGCAAGCAATATGATTAGGAAAAGAAACCATCTAAGACAAGATGAATAGCTCAAAATAATCATGTATAGACATTAGAATTCATTACAACACATATGATGCTCTAGATCATGAAATAACCAACCATTATACATTGAAATCCCAAAATAAAATCTACACTAGAACATGCTTACAAGGGAGGGACTTCATCACCTCCCTAGAGAAGATTTAGTTACCCATGGTAGCTCTAGAAGAAGGAAGAAGCTTGAACTCCATCCCTATTTTCGTGCTCCCTACTGTAGCTTTCAAGAACTTCCTTTTCTTGCTCTCTTCTCTCTCCCCAAATCTTGCAAAATGTAGTATAAGATGTCTTGTGTGTGGCTCCCCTCCCTTCTAGAGATGTTGCTCCTCCCAAAAACCTACCAACCAACATCTCCAACCAACCATTAAAGAAAGAAATTAGAATTGAGGGAACCAAGAAGCAAGTGGCTGAAATGAGTGATTTTCGGAGAGCATTCTGCCATATTTTCAAGCACTCGAAATAAGGCCTCGAGCACTCTAAAATTGGGCAGAATGCCCTATGCTCTACTTGCTCCGCCCGGACCTACTTTTGTAAAACAGCCATAACTTTACGAGCCAAACTCTGAATGACAAACCATTTAAATATTTGGAAAGCTAATTGAATGCTTTAAAAACTTCATTTTTTGGTAGAGATCCAATTCTCAAGTCTGGTTAGTCGAAAATGAAGAGCAAGGAAGAACTTCATTGCTGCCAGGCAGTTCTACACACCTTTGGTAAAAAGACCATAACTCTCTGGTCCAAACTCTGAATGATGAACCATTTGATGATTTGGAAAGATAATTCAAATCTATAAATATGTCATGTTATAGTGAAAGTCCAGTTCTCGAGTTTATTAGGTCAAAAATGGCGAGCAAAGTCAGATTCTATTGCTGCCAAGCTTCAGCATTGAGCACTTTGTTGTTCAAAACTCCACAAAGCCTTATTTTTGCTCCTTTTTGGAAAATGGACCTGAGAATATATACAAACACACAAATGAAGATAATCTACATAATATAATCAAATAATGGACTTAACTAATGCAATTTAGGGC
>JAOTQH010254490.1:0-11661 GCA_025631255.1 Cornus kousa | reverse complement strand
GATAAGATGAGGCAGGCCTGTGATATTTGGTCAAAAAAAAAAAATATATATATATATATATATTTTTTTTTTTAATTTTTTTTTTTCTTTAAGAAGTGCCTATGGGTATGACAGCCAACAATTTTTTCTGTTAACCTAGTGAGTTTTAATTGGTAACTTTTCTTATTTTATTTTATTTTTTCTTATTAATATGTACAACTTTGATATAAATAATTAATTTAATAATGGGGTAATCATGTCAAATAGTACTATTTCAAGTCCAACTAAGTTTAGTATGGGAAATCTATTTTCATAATTTTCCCATTTAGATGTTTTTTTGGTACACTTCGCCTGAGCGGGCATGGCAGCCCAAACGGCCTATACAAGACCCCACCCAGTTAGGAGCCCAAAAAAGACTAAGAACAGCCCACGCAAGCCCAAGAGAGCAGCCTAATCGCCTTTCTGCGCAACGATTGAACAGACCGGATTTCTCAGGTGGACATGGCCTCCCCACTCCCCCACTCGGAGAAGCATTCCGGCAAGGGTCAGGCGGAAGTGGAGGTGGCTTGATGGAAGATGAAGGTAAATCCCACACACGACGGGCACGCTGAGCAGCCAAGACATCTTTGAAAGAATGATGCAACAATCTTTCCGTAATTGTGTTCCTGATCTCTGTGTTGTGATTTGCAGGAACCCTTGAAGATGCGTGAGTTTCTCTCAATCCAAATATGGTAGATGGTTGTTGAGAGTGCCAATTTGTTGATGGAATTTACAATACTCCCAGATTTCCAGTGATGTGAAGCCCAGATAATTAGGTCATTCGATGGCGGAGAGATGTGGAACCCACAAAGCCTCTGTATGTAATTCCAAATTGGTCATTCCATTATTGTTACGGCCATTGTATGCTTTAAAGAGTACATACCAGAAGGTGAATGGGTCCACTTGATTTAATCAGGAAGTTGTCTTGAGTTAAGGCAACTGTAGAAGAACTTCAGGAAAGGATGTTGAGAAGCTATGGGAGTATGTGCCAGTTCCATTGGGAGTGTTAAACAATGAGTTGATTTTTGCTTCAGCATGATTTTCTGAATCTTGAATGTCTGAGGAGCTATACTTGCAGCAAAGAGAGCCCTGTCCAGAACAGTTATGGTGCCAGAAGGTATGTGAACAACCATTACCAATTTCAGCTTTGATAGTGAGTCTTGCTAGTGGTCTGAGATGCATGAGTTTTCTCCAGGTGAAAGAGCATTTCTGAGGAGGTTTTAGTTCCCACAAGTATCTATCTTTGATCAGGTATTCCTTGACCCAGTGTACCCATGAGCTGTTTCTGTTGTTGAATGCAATATTCCATAAATGCTTAAGAAGAGCAGCTCTATTGAGGCTTTCAATGTTAGGGATACCCAAGCCCCCTGCTTCCTTAGGAGTACATTGGAGATTCCATGCCACCTTGACACTTTTACTCTGCACTTCACATCCTCACCATAAAATTTTCCTACAAATCCTATTGATCTCACGTCACAAATTTAGGCAATAGAAAAACGTTAGACCCAATTGTATGCTGAACAAGACAGATTGAATAAGCTGGAGCCTACCAGCATAGGAGATGAACTTAGAGGACCAGTGGTTGATTCTCTTAGTAATTTTCGCAGTTAGCATATATCAATCTTGAGCTCTTAACCTTCTTGAGATGAAAGGCACACCTAAGTGCCTAATGGGAAGGGAACCACATTGGAATCCTAGGAGGCTAGTGATAGCTGCTTGTGTGGCTAAATCAACTCCATTGAAGAACACATGACTTTGTGACTGATTGATCTTCAAACCTGTGAGGCTGGAGAAGGTATCTATGGCATTTTTAAGAATGGTGACAGAGTTGACGTCACCATGAGAGAGCAGAAGAAGATCATCAGCAAAGGTTAAGTGAGTGATAGCCCTTTTCTTGCATCTCCAATGGAAGTTGAAGGATGGGTTAGAGGATGTAAGCTTTGTAATTATGGAAGAGAGGACATCCAAAGCAATCACAAATAGGTAAGGGGATAGGGAATAGGTGATCCCCTGCCTTAAGCCTTTTGCACCTTTGAAAAATCCGTAAAACTCTCCATTTACATCAATAATGAATTATAGAGAGGTGATGCATGATTTGATCCAGCCTATGTATCTGGGAGGGAAGTTAAGGATGCATAGAGCCTCAAGGATAAAATCCCAACTAACTGAGTCAAATGCCTCTTGGAGATCAATTTTTAGGGCACGTCTTGGGGTAGGAGAAACGAGGTGGTATCCATGGAACAACTCTTGTGCTAGGAGAATGTTGTCACTGATGTTTCTATACGTTTTAATATGTCTGGTATCTAGTTTAAGAAAACAAACATTTCTGTGGGTTGCTGATAGCAATATATTTATTTATTTTTTTTTTTTCAGAAATGTAATATTTAAATATATTTATACTAGTTGTAGATTCCAGTAATTTGTGATTTGGTCAATCTTCTCTGGAGTTTACACATAGTGAACTTCTCTGTTAAATAAATAAATTGTGAAGACAGATTTGTCCCCCAAACCCTCTGAATTCACATTTTGAAGGCATAAACTGAGTTCCTGGCCTATTTGCATGACAGTATATTGCCATTCAACTGAGACATAATAGTAGGCCCTTTCGTAATGATAGCTTCACTATATATTGTTCAGACTCTGAATAATATCCCTGTTGATAATATATGCATTCTTCATATGAAGCCATCATGAGATCAAGTTTAACCTGTTTTATATGTTATTTGTATCCCTGTTAAAGTCCACAATTTAATATTCATCATGAATTACCACCGAGCCTGCCCTTTTAATTTGATGCTTCCTCAAGAAAAACATTACCTTTTTGAGTCTCGCAAAATTCCATGGAGAAGTACAGAAACACTAAATTGGGGAATTCATGTTAGTATAATAATCTTGTCGTAAGAACACTCTTTTCTCATAATTCACTATGAAATTCTACAGTTTGCAAATGTTTCTCATTTTTTAACCATGGTAATTACCCATTTCCCAGCTTTCTGTCCGCAGGAATTGGCAATTTTGACTCCAGTTTAATCTTGTGCTCGATAAGCAAATTAGACTACCCCTGAAAACACTGCCTTTTATTAAATAAAGAAAAATAAAAATGTTTCAAGGTTTACGTTATATATAGCATCATGCTTACAAATACAAAAATCAAAGAAGAAATTAAATACTATGTAAAACTAGCAACGCTGATAAAAAAATCGAGAACTCAATACATTAACTGATTGTTGCCTTTCACGTATCAAGCTCTGCAACTTGAAATAGCTGAATAATGGTTTCTTTGACTAGCCAACCAATTGGCCAAGAAATGGAAGCAATTCCTATACACGCGCCCCATTGCCCCCAATCCAACCGTTCTGTATCTGCAAACCTCTTTAGAACTTCCACTATCACCGCCTGAAGAACTATGGTAATCCCGATGATCCCTAAAAACAATTTGTTCCTGTGTAGCCCCTCAAAGACATTCTTCTTCTCAAGCTTCCTAGCATTGTATGCGCTGCCTCATCATATCCTTGCAATTGCTCATACTTGTACATGGTTTTTATGAATCACATGCTCTAGCATTGGAAAATTAAACAATCGTGTGATTGTAGATGATTACATTCCATGTTCCCTAGTCAAATTGCATATGTAGCTCCAGTGTGTGCCTTGAATGTGAAGTAAGAATAATTGTACAAATACCCAAGAACATGAAGAGCAGAAGCAAACATGTAAGAATAAATCAGTGGCAATTTTGATTTTATACATCATAAGGGGTTCAAACTGATAATGATATGGCAAGGGCTATATCCATTGAGAAGGCCGCAATGAAGTAAATACCCCCAAAGTAGCAGAAATTTGAAATTCCCCATAATCTATAAGGTAGAGAAAGACGTTGCAGATGACAAGAATGTACTACACTTGTGCTCACCTCCAAGGCTCCAATCCTTTAGATTATGACATGTTGGGAATTATTCAGCGTCAGAAGAAACCTTTTGTTACCTCCCTTGGCAATTATCTGATTCTTTTTCTAAACTTTACTCTGACAAAATCTAGTACGCCTGATTGAGAAAACTGTAAACTCTATTCTACGTTTGATCTCATGAGGGAGCTCTATAGCTGTTGGGTTTTCATGATTTTTTTTGGGGACTAGTGCTGTTCGTGTGCTCTACGTTCATGACCATATATGCAAGTAGTTTCATTAGGAAGTTGGTGCAAACAAATGAATATGCTAGAAGTATACTGCAAATTAACTTTAATGAGTTGAAATTCTGTCAAATGGGCTAGCTGTTTATGATAGACATGTTAGCAGAGTGTAGTCCTAAGTCGAAATTCTGTCAAATGAGCTGTTAATTTGTTAATTGGGGAACAGATGCTCTATTGTCATGTATCCATTTGTCTGATTGCATGGGATTTCTTTCTTTTTTTCATATGAACACATTGGGTGCTCTCACTCTTTCCAGAGAGCAGCCCACCAAGGATCTCATGGTGAAGCCACCTGTTGGTCAAACTGAGCCCCGACCCTTATCACCAACATAATGTGGAGGAACGTCCTAGCACAAGCTTTGTATCAAATTACTGTGATCCTGATCTTACAGTCCAGGGGTGAAGCTATCTTCGGTGTGAATAAGAAGGTTAATGACACAATGATCTTCAATATATTTGTGTTTTGCCAAGTTTTCGATGAACTATGATATATGCATTGCTATGGCAATATGAGCAATTGCTAGGAAATGATGAGGCAGCCTATGATATATGCATTGCTAAGGCAATTTTTATTTTATTTTTGGCCTCGTTGATTGGCAAATAATAATCTTTTCTTTTATTTTTTTTATTTGTCCCTGTGGGGCAAAATGGCTGCATTAAAATCTAGGTGATAAAATTGGGAATTAATTTTAGTATAGTAACTTTATCATAAGGACATTCTTTTCTTATAGTTTTCTTGAAATTCTTAGACTGACTATTTTGTTTTTGAACCATGGTGAGTGCTTCCTTTCCCAGCTTTTTCTGCCTGCAAAAATAGACTTCAGTTTTGTCCCGTGCTTAATAAGCAAATTAGAAAACCCCTTCAAACACTGCCTTGTATTAAGTGAGAGAAATTTAAATATGTTTAATGATACTTTATTAATATTGTACTTACAAATACAGAAATTGAACAACAAATTAAATATTATGTGAAACTAGCACTACGTACCTATAATAAACGAACAACTCAATACATAAGTAACATAACTGATTGAAACTTTATGCACATGAAGCTATTCCACCTGAGATAGCTGAAAAATGGTTTCTCTGGAACAGGTATGTACTTGACAAGCCAACCGATTGGCCATGAAATAGAAGCAATTCCGGTACATGCGCCCCATTGGCCCCAATTTAACCTCTCTGTACCTGCAAACTTCTTCAGAGCTTCCACCATCACCACCTGAAGAACTATGGTAATCCCAATGATCCCTAAAAACAATTTGCTCCTGTGTATTCCCTCAAAGACATTCTTCTTCTCAAGCTTCCTCGCATTGAATTCATTGAAAACCTGGCAAAGCACAAAAGTATTGAAGATCAGAGTGTCATTTACCTTCTCGTTCACCCCGAAGATTGATTCACCCCTGAACTGTAAGATCAAGAGGACGGCTATTTGGTACAGAGCTTGAGCTGATAGGTTCCTCCACATTATGTTGGTGATAAGGGGCTCAGTTCGACCTACAGGTGGCTTCTCCATGAGCTCCTTGGTGGGCTGCTCCGTGGCAAGAGCAAGAGCACCCAGTGTGTCCATAATCAAGTTTACCCACAACAATTGAACTGCTGTTAGAGGAACTTCACCAGCTGAAACTGCTGCCACAAAGTTGATGAAAAGTGCAGCAATATTCACCGTAAGCTGGAACTGAATGAATTTCTGGATGTTGTTATAGACGCACCTTCCCCACCTCAAAACTGTGGAGACTGAAGCGAAATTATCATCCAAAATGACAATGTCGGAACTCTGTTTGGCCACCTCAGTTCCCTGAATCCCCATAGAAAGACCTATATCCGCCTCCTTCAATGCCGGTGCATCATTTGTGCCATCACCTGTAACTGCAACCACATGGCCTTTCTGTTTCAAGCATTGCACCATTAGAAGTTTATCAAAGGGAGTGGATCTAGCCATAACACAGATTTTGTCAACTCTTTCCATGAGCTCCTCTGGTGTGTAGTTCCGGAATTCAACACCTTCCACCACTGCACCTTCCATTTCCTGATTAGGCTTGAGTATACCACATTCAGTGGCTATGGCTTGTGCAGTGAAAACATTGTCGCCGGTGATCATTTTGATTTTCACTTGAGCGTACTGACAATCTTCTACAGCTTTCTTCACACCCGGTCGACATGGATCCTTTATACCAACAAGCCCCAATAGGATCAAATCATTCTCTTTCAACTTTTGGTGTGCTTTTCCATCTTCATGCTCTTCTTCTAGAATTTCCTTATGTGCAAAAGCGATGCATCGCAGACTACTAGCAGCCATACCTTGAATTATTTGATCAAATTTCCTTCTCTCAGCATCATCCAAAGCTTTCAAGTTTCCTAAGGGATCATAGAAATGTGAGCACATTGCCAGTATCATCTCTGCAGCTCCTTTCCAGTGCACATTGATCGTGTAGTCACCCTTGTTCCTCATTAACACACCGCTTCGTTTCTTTCCTGAGTTGAAGGGTTCAACATGAAGAACAGTACAACTCTGCATCAGTTCCTCCATATCCATATTTAATTCAAGGACAGCCCAAGAAAGAATTGCTTTCTCTGTGGGGCTACCGGAGAATTCGAATTCGGTCCCTGAAGCAGGCTTGTAAATACTGCCAGTAGTGTTCAGACCAACTCCTTGGTGGAGGAATTTTAGAACATTGGCTGCAATTGAGGTGTAACTCCTTTCTTCTATCGATTCTTGGCCTAGCCAAAACTTTGTCACCTTCATCTGGTTCAATGTGAGGGTGCCTGTCTTGTCTGTACATATGACAGTGGCAGAGCCCATAGTCTCACAGGCAGGGAGCTTTCGAACCATAGCCTGATCAGCCATCATTCTCTTCATTGAATAAGCGAGAGTAAGTGTTACTGCAAGTGGCAAACCTTCTGGAATAGCGACGACTACTATTGTGACTGCAGCAGAGATCATTTTCACCACAGCGTTGATCACATCATCTGTTTTAGTCTTGCTACCGATGAACTCTGTATTTCCATTCTCATCTTGTGTGTTACCAGTGAAATACCGAACCAACAGCACCACAAGAACGAGGAAAGCAACTGCTAAACCAATCTTGCCTATTGATGAGGTTAGCTTGTTTAGCCGAGCTTGCAACGGTGTTTGCTCATCAGAATCACGACTGATTGTGCTCATCATCTGGCCCCAAGTTGTGTTCATGCCAACTGTAGTGACAAGCATTCGAGCATACCCATCAGCTACCTTGGTGCCAGAGAACAAGAACGGGTTCTGACTGCGATTGACTTCCACGTGCTCACTTTCCCCTGTCATGCTCGATTCATCCACCTGCAACGAATGCCCGTCTATGAACAATCCATCAGCAGGAATTTGATCTCCAGTCTTCAAGCAAACAATATCTCCAACAACAATTTCAAATATTGAAATCTGTTGGCGTCGTCCGCTCCTCAGAACTTCTACTTGGATGTTGTTGCTGACCTGGGACAACTTGTCGAATTGTCTATTTTGCTTAAAGTTACTTACAGCTGAGACAGTGATGACAAGAATGACAGCCACAAATATGCTTCCACCGTCATACCACCCATCTTTTAGCCCATGCTCTTTGATGCCAAAAGCAAGGGAAAGAGCGGCACAACCTAAGAGGATGAGAATGGTGGGATCTTTCAAAGCTTCCCACACAAAATGGAAGAAACCTTTTGTAGGCGGCTTGTGATACGTGTTTGTGCCGAAAGCTTGGTGTCTACGTTGAATGTCTTCAACATCACCATGTATGCCGTGTTCCACTTCAGTTTTGAGAGACTTGGCTACACCTTCAACCATCCCGAGTTGTTCCAGATTGTCTATTTTTTTCTCCTTGACAATCCGAGTGAGGCATGACTGATCAATGTCGGAAAAGTTAGGGTGTGACTGAATGATATCAATGGCGACATTAGAAAATGGAACAGGGGACACCTTTCTCTGTTTTTTGTCAAGGGCTTCTTTGAAGTGAGAGAATGCCCTTGAATAATAGATTATGACAAGAGCCTTGTGCCACCTCTGTTTGCTGGCAAGATCCAGGTCAAACGACGGCTCCATGCAAGGCTGCTGGTTTGCATGAAATAATGCAGACATGGTTTGAGGAACACAGAATGAAATTTACACTAGTGTATTGATCTTAAAGAAAAGCGCTACTATTGTAACTTAATTGTATCACAAGAAGTAAGATACGAGAAATAAAAGGAATGTGAAAGGAAAACTAAATTGTATGGAGGTCTTACTTACTCTTGTTGAATCCAATCTCTCAACACAAATGAAATGTCAAGTGCGGAATAAAATGTTTGCGATGTGTATTTAGCATTACCGTCCGATGATATATATAGGTCCAGAATTTCGCGCTATCATTGTCCCTGGGGACCATGACACAGGACAAACCGAGTCGACACAGTGAGCTCTCTATTTGCTACCCTAGAAAATGTTGATGCATTTTCTTTCCGTTGGGGTCTTCCTCGGGTCAAAGATGAGTAGAATGGAAGATTTATGGCTCTTTCCATTGCACATTCTAATGAGGTGCCAGGTCTTTTCTAGAAAGCACATAGCAGCAAGCCTTAGTAATCTACTGACTCCGTCCCTTTTTAATGGTTCATAGTTGGTTTTATAACTTTTTACGGGGACATGTAATTCATGCATTGTCTCCTTTTAAAATTACCAAATTATCCTTTTAAATTTAAATAGATATACTTACAAAGTTTGAATTTTTTTAAAAAAATAAAAGACAATGATGGAAACATAAAGAAAATATGCTTTGACTTTTCAAAGAGAACAACTAATTGGGACATGTAAAAAGAGAAAAATTGACTACTAATAAAGGATGGAGGGAGGAGTATTGTAGGCCGTGTGTTTAATACAGATACGCGTAAGATAAGGGCAAAATAATAATAATAATTATTATAATTATAATTATAATAAAAATCATGTTTTTTTTTTTTTTTTGGTTCTAATTTTTAGATTTTGTGGTATTATTGTGTCTGTATTATATTATATCCGTCTCGAATTTGTGCATTAAGATGAATGAGGCATGATGACCAGCATTAAGTCCTGTTTTGGTTTAAAATCTTTAGACTTTCAATTTTGCCGTATATTGTAATTGTATGCTTTCAATGTACTGAACATTTAAAGTCACTTTTAATATTCTCTATAAAGTTTAAAATAACTCTCTAAATAACAATATATATTTTTTTCTTTTATAAAATGTTCAACTAAGATGTTAAATATTTTTAGAAAATTAAAAAATATTTAACAAATATAATTTATAAGTTATTAAAAAGATCAAATTTGCTAAGAAAACAATTAACATGTTTAAATACTTAAAATAAAAATAAGAATAAAATAAAAATCAAACCAAGGGTATAATAGAAAATTGCAAGGTTTAGAAGTTAATGAATTATAAAACTTTTACATGTTCCCAAAAGTTTGACTTTTCCCTCCTTCCTTGATCGTGTCCTCCAACAAAAATGCAGTTGTCTTTAATGATTAATGTGGATCTCACACGCTCTCCAGCTTTTCCATGCGGCAGCTTGTGTGAAGCTACGCAATACACAGGTGTAATTATTTTAATTTGAAGCTAAGCAATACACAGGTGTAGCTAGAAATTTTACTTTAAATAGAATAATTATTAACAATAATATGGTAAGAAACTTAAACTAAAATAATAAATACTAAAGTAGGGATTTTTTTTTTAATATATAAATGAACACGGAATACAAAAATGAAATAAAAATAAAATAATATGCTGAAAGAATTCTAAATTAAAAATTCTCAAAAGATTATATATTAATATAATTTAATTTTTTCAAATTATACAACTTAGGAATCCATCTAGTGGACCCCTATAATCCCAAACTGAAAAATAATACAACTAAAAAAAAAAAAAAAAAGTTAAACATGGAAAGCAGTCCTACATAGTTGGAGGAGTAAGTGTTTGTATCTGCTTGGCACGATCAAGCTCTAAGCCTGGAACTTATGAACACCTGAAAAATAAAGAAGTGGGTCAGGCCTACATGCAAGTCATATCCTACTACAATCCATATAGAAACCCGATACGCAAATACATCCTAGATAGCTTAACAATAACTAAAGTAGTTCATATATGTATATTGTACGTGCAAAATTTCGCTCAACCAATAAAGATTGAGTAAAACCAAGTTACACACTTAATGAACAATAAAAATAAGTAAGAACTGTATACCAAAAATTGTAGAATTGTTCCATCCCTTTATTGGAGGTCTGGGCCTCTATTTATACACAAAATATGGGTTGAATTATGGTAGGACTTGTATTACTTGTCCACTAATTCTTGCCAAATAAGGATTCCTTACAATTAGAGTTCTTTCCCCATTATAATTCTCCTTATATAATAATTCCTATTTGGGTTGTCTCCTTTATCTAAGAGGAGTGATTCTCTATCCACGAGCCTGGACCATGTGTTGTTTGCCCCTGTGTCTTGGTTGTTTGGGCTTGATCTTCGAACCCGGTTATGAACAGTAACAGAGATCAGTGTGACATGTGCTTGGGCCGATGTGCTTTAATGTTGGGCATGTGGTTGCCTTATCTTGGGATTCTGGCAAGGTGGGCTTCTGAGACCTGTACCATGATATTTAATATGTTGGTGACGTGTACACTTTCTATTGGAGGGGGATTTTTTCCCTCCACAACCCCTTCCCCAAAAAAATATTACATTTATTGGTTGCCCCACAGACGACCTTGAGAATTGATGATTTAGACAAAAATTATAGAAAAAGGTGAATCATAAAGAGAGACGAACAGAGGAAACAAGGGGGAAATGAACAGGAAGCAATGAAAAGAACGTCTTTCCTTCCTTCCTGTATAAATTAATGATCAATAGAAATAGTCACAGATGACCTGATGATTATTTGGTGGTACCTCGTCCTATGTAGAGAAAGAAATTAGGGTTGTAACAAAATGACTTGTAAAAGATTAGAAAAGTAATTTTATTATTTTGATAGGAGAAGAGAAATATTTTTACTTTTCACGGTGAATATGTGATCAATGTATAATTCACTTAACATTCAAAAAGTATATATGATTATCCAAATTTATAATCAGTTGTTAAGACTTTTAGACTTCTATTTACTTTTTGTTTCTTATGCAATTAGAGCCCCACGAGGCCCATGACAATTGACAAATTGGTGGTCACAGACGTATGGAAAATGGTAAATATAATAAAGACAGTATGGAAAATGGTGAATATAATAAAATAAAATAAAATAAAATAAAAAAAAACCTGGGGGGAGACAGTATGAAAAATGGTGAATATAATAAAAAGAAAAGACTTGGGGGTGAATATAATAAAAAAGAAAAGAAGGGAGAGAGAGAGAATGAAAGGGAAACAATGAAATTCTATGTACTTTTTGTTCCTTTTGCAGTTATAGCCCCCACGACGGCCATGACAATTGACAAATTAGTCGTCATAGGAC
>JAOTQH010254469.1:0-11664 GCA_025631255.1 Cornus kousa | reverse complement strand
GTAGGAAAGAAGGAAGAGGGGTGGACGGAAGACGGGCGGAAGAAATAAACTTCTTTCATTTGATAGAAAAGAGATAAAGAGAGTATAAAAGAGGATGGTGGTAGAAAGGAAATAAAGAGAGAATATAAAAAAGGATGTAAGAAAGGCAATACTATATAAATATTTTTAAGTTATAAAATTTCTTTATAATGAGCATTTTTTCTTTCATTCTCTCTCAACAAACAAAATAAGGTATTTTTCATTCTCTTCTCTATCATCCAATCAAACAGAAAGACACAAGTACATTTAATTTTTTTCCATCCTATTAAACGAATTAGTGATGACCATAAAGAGTAAATTCTTGCTGAATTGGTCCCCAACTGTATACAGATTGAGAAGGGAAGAAGTAAAAGGCTAAAATTAATGCAAAAGAAAGAATATGACATAAAGGAAAAAATTTATATATATATATATGTGTGTGTGTGTGGAGTAGTATATAATATGTCACATTTCTTGACTTAGGAAGGAATTAAGGAAGAATGGTGGAGGTAAGGTGCTAAAAAAGAAATAAATTTTTCTCGTTTGATAGAGAGGAGATAAGGAGAGAATAGAAAAGATGATGGATAAATCCTCCTTCATCCTTTACAAATTTTCTTCCTTCCAAATATAGAGGGAAGACACAAAAAAAGAAAGGCAATATTATTATAAATATTTTAAAATTTTAAAATTTCTATATAATGAGCTCTTTCTCTTTCATTCTTTCTTAACAAACAAAATAATGTATTTTCTCATTTTCTTCTCTTTCTTCCAATCAAACAGAAAGAGAGAAGCACAATTTCTTCCTTATGAATGTTTTAGTCATTTCTTCTTCTCCATCTTACATTTAATTTTCTTCCATCCTACCATTAGTGATGATAAAATAAATAAATAAATTGCACAAAATTTTATTACTTCGCCCCTTTTGATAACTAATTGTTGACATGGTCACAAGGACTTAGTTGATGAAATAACCACTCTCTATCCACTTCAACTTCTAGAAGTCATGGTCAAAGTACAACTAAAAAGCTTCTAATTTAAGGACTAAGCTTTGGGTCAATATAGTTCCAATGGTATAGTTCCAATCGTAGAAGAAACTTAAAAAAAAAAAAAAATGGGGGAGGGGGGATAGTGAATTTTATTACTAGGTTAGATTAAATTCTATAAATAATCATCTCACATTCAGTGAATCGGTGAATAGGTCTTTTTGCATGTTGTAATAAAATTTTACTGAATTTTTTTTACATCTCGTAAAAAATAATTTTTAAATGTATATATATATATATACACGCACACATTGCATCCCAACCAACCTGTTGTCTCACTTATAAAAGTTTCATAATAAAACAATTATGCCCAAAAGACAATTAATACACACCATTAATTTCATTGTAAAACTCTCAAAGATTTACTCATTTGAGAGGAAAAAGTGTGATAAAGCGAAGAAAGTTTAATTTTCTCAATGAAAAAAGAAAAGGAAAGAAAACCTCTCATTTCTATATTTTCGAATATCATTGATTATATGCTATGATTGGATAGGCCTTGAAAAGCAATAGGAACAACTCAAAAGAAAATGGCCTATATAATGGATCACTTTTGCCTATATATTTACTGGATCTCACTCACACACACACACACACATAATAGCTTGTGATATGTTGATTAACTTCTAGTCCATAGATCTTTCAGGTAGGACCTTGTTCATGCACCATGGACCTAGAATTATTGCATTTTGACTTAGGGATGTTGTACCTATATGAATGGAGCAAATGAGTTGAACGATGGGGGGCTTGCATTGGCATCAATTATTTGAGCTTTAATTGGTCCTGCTTTCGGTTGGTTTGCTTTCTTCTTTCTAAAGCTTTTTGTGGCATCCTTACAAAAAAAATTTGAAAAGACAAACTCCTATGTTCCTTTCGTTACGATATTTTATGAACAAATTCCTTAATAACAAATTTAAAGATTTCTTATTAACGATTGGAGTTGGAACTGCAAACTCTGTCAATGGTGGCCTGAAAAAAAACCAAAAAAAATAAAAAAAAATTTGCTACACAATAACCAAATTGAGTCGGGATCTGTGATATGTATGGTTTGTGGATGATTTGCACACATTTAAAATTTGCAATTTATTTAAGAGTTCAAAGTGACTACGGCTGAATTAATTCTTCTTCGTTATTGAAAAAAATATAAAATTAAGTTCAGCTATGGTAAGAGGATGGCTTAGGCGCCATACTAAACCTACATTTTCACTAATTTGGCGTATTTCCACTGTCTATGAACAAGTGTGTGTCTATATATATGCAGCTTCAGCTATTCCCTTGCAACCTTGCACATTTTGGTAATAATGAGATTTTTTTTTTTAGTTAATTGGGTGTTTGGAAAGGTACGAAACCTTACGATCCTTCAATAATTTTTTAAAATTTGAAAGGGCGCCTTTCTACCTAGGCCGGGTAAATTACTACAAGGGAAGAGAAGATTAGCTAGCCACAAAGAATACTCATGGGACTTGAATCTCAAATCTTGAACTTGCTAAGCTTCAAAATCTAAGCAGGCAAACAGCAAGACCAGAAGTGTATATTAATAATAAGATTTTAATAATTAGTAACACACATATAGATATGTAATATGTTGCTGTACATGTTTATTATATATGATATCTAAATCTAAACATTATCTCTAATTAAAAAATGAAATGTGTTGCTTTCAATCATGAAATGGAGGAGACAACAATAATAGGAGTATGAGCCAAGCAAAGCTGATTTTACATAACCATGTTCATGATTGCCGACAATTTAGCCAACACAAGACATGTGTCGTCAAAGTACTTATTTTATATACTACCTGTGTATAAAAATATATTCAATTTCACAATCCCAATGGTGTTCAAAGGAAAATACGTATGTGCATGGCATTAATTATATTAAAGTTTGAAGATATATATTTCTTTTTCTTCACACACTCATTTATTGCTATTAAAATTCAAACTCTAGATTACGACATTTGATGAGTTCAAACGAGACTTTAAAAAATTGGTGCATCATTATAAATACATGTGATATAATAATGGCTATAACTTGTAAATGAGTTGGTTTTAGCTTTTAGGAAGTCCATTGTATGTAATCAATAAAATTGTGCTGCAAAAAATACGAATTAAAATTGAATGGATTCGAAAAGATGCCACTACAGGAGTTAGATGCCTCTTCTATATATATTTTTTTCCTCGAATACACTAAATCTCACCTGTGAAATAAATCATCGCAGCTATGATCGAACCAATTAATAAAAAAATTAATAAATTTCTTTCCGAAAACAATTCATCCCTTCCAACCACATCATACAACTCTTCATTGCAACTCCTATCTACTCTCCCAATTCTGGGAGAATGATGAATCATAAATAATAAATAAAAAATAAAAAACATCCTCTTTTATTGGATGCTAATTATTTTGTATATATCCAAAATCAAACAAGTTGGGATTAAGTATTTTTTTTTTTTAATTTTTAATTGGTGCATTTATTTGCATCCAAAAATAGTCGAATCTTAGACGTAATGTGCCCTGACCCAATCTTACATCACTTAATCCCATTGTGAATGTGTGTGTGTGTGTTTGTGCTTGGTTCAAATTGCAGGTAAAGAGAATGAGTGGACATGGTCCACTGACTGGACTGTTATAGTCATGACCTTCATGGTCCAATAATGAGATTTTGAGAAGAAAAAAAAAGTGGGGCACTTTAAGGGGGAGGGGAGGGTGGCACACAGGGTCATCACGTGGGTTATGACCCCGCCAGTCCCCTAAAAGTTAGGGCATCTCACGACGCCATGCCCCCTCTATTCTATGATTTTCTCCCCCCCCACCAATTCCTTTCTTTCCCCACACGCCTCTCACCAGTCCCCCACCCCACCACCATCCTCTCTCTCTCTCCATAAACCAAACAGAACTACAGACATATACACGTGACCCAACCCCTCTCATACCCCTCCCCCCACCCCCTTTCTCTGTCTATACCTGTATCTATACACACATCATATTCACATCATTACAACCTCCAACTGACTTATCATTATCCTTGAAGCGTCCGAATCTTCTGTTAATATGGTTTTTTTCTGCTAGATGCAGATAGCATAGAAATTGAGACTACTCTTAACATATTTATTATTTGGCTGCTCAAAATGTCTATGTTAATTTTTAATTTAATATGTTATCTGAATATCTGTTGTGACAAAAGCCACATAAACTAAATAAATAGGTTGTACTACATAAGATAAAAGGGTTTGTTAGAGAAAGTAAATAAGCAGCGAACAACATACCAAGATTTATCTAATTTGATATCTTAAAATATATTATTACCATAATGTAAAATATATTTTACTTATGTATAAATTTATCATATATGATTTAGGTTTCTTACTTCCCACACATCTCGTCTTCTATATAAACCTCTCTTGTATACATCTCATATATCAATACAATATAAAGTTTTATACTCTCTCTTTATTTCTAACATGCCTTCCAATCTTTGGTAAACAATCTAGTATTTTATCCTAGTCACCACCAAGGATAGCACCATTAGCCCCATCCTCAACGGCGGCGGTCAGCCAACACACTTCAACACTCTACCTCGTTTAGAGATGCCCTACCTAAGGATGCCCCGTATAGGAAGTCTCGTTGTTTAACAAGATGCCTCGTTTAGAGATGTTCAATGTGTCGAATCAGCTCCGTCACCACGCCACCATGCGCCTTAAGTGGTAATCCCACTCTTCCATGCGTTTTCACATACACCAGCGGGAATCCCGTACCTCAACGTATCGGATGAGCTTTGTCACTGTGCCATCAGTGATCATCATGTGCTCACACGCGCCTTCAACATGGTGAATCTTCACAAATTCCATCACCCATCAGTTTATAGTAATTACCACCGGGGATGGCAACGTCAACCTATTCACGTTCCACACCTACCTCCAAGATCTTTACAGATCCACCTCTACATGACATGCCAGCATTGGTGCAACGTTAGACACATTCTGCAACGGTGTCCGTAGTTGTGCCAAGTCACCTATCACTTCAGTTGCCACGCAGCAGAGGTGCTAATAGTAGTGTCAAGTCACCTGCCACTTCAATTGCCATGTCATCAACCACGTTAGCATCGATGTCACGTCAACTACATCAGGGTGAAAAGATTGTCTTCAAACGTCATATAACCCATGCACCTTGACTACCTTGACTTTGAAGGGGCCGTTAAAATATATTATATAATATATTATTACCATGTATGGTAATAATATATTATATAATATATTATTACTATATATAACATTACCTTATATAGTAGCTATGCTAATTAATCTACCCTCATTACCATATATAACATTACCTTATATGGTAATAACTTGCTCTTCACATATCTCGTTATACCATATGAATCTTCATATCATACACATTAATAGAGTTATACTCTCTTTTTTATATTTAACATGGTACTAGAGCCTCTCGATTACTGGTAAAATCTTATCAGTTTATCATAGTTACCACCGGGGATAGCACCATCAGCCCCATCCTTGGCGGTCAACCTTCGGCGATCAATATTTAAACTTATGCTTCTCCATCCCAACCTTTAGTCTCAAGTTCATAATCAGCAAAAGCCTTATTTGGCGGCCCAATCAGCCTTCAAGACACATCAACAGTGGTGCCAACAGTAGTGCGTCACCTGCCACGATAGTTGTCATATTTGACATAGTCTGCAGACAATTGTTCATATCCCAGTTGCAAGCTCTTCCATTACCCTCTACTGGGAAGGACACTGTGATGTGGATCCCAAGTCCCACCAACCAGTTTTCATTGGTAGTATCACGTCAACTGTAATAGTGTCTCCAACTTCATCATGGGTGAAAACCCATCTTCACCAAATTGCTTCTGCCATACCGCTTTCAAGGTCTTAATATTTCTAGACTCAAAATGGTTTTATTCAATCCACCTTAATTTTGAGGGGGCTGTTAGAATATATTGTAGAATATATTATTACTATATTATAGAATATATTATAACCATGTATAAATTTATCATGTATAGATTTACCATATAGGGTTTAGGTTTCTTACTCTCTACACATCCCGTCTCCTATTTAAACCTCTCTTATGCATATCTCATAAATCAATACAATACAGAGAGTCAATAGTCTCTCTCTTTATTTCTAACATAGAAATTGAGACTACTCTAATCTTATGTTTTTTTTCTGCTAGATGCAGATAACATAGAAATTGAGACTACTCTAACATAATTATTATTTTGCTGTTCAAAATATTTATGTTAATTTTTAATTTAATATTTTATCTGAATATCTTTTGTAACAAACGCCACAGAAACTAAATAAATAGGTTGTACTACATAAGATAAAAGGGTTTGCTACAGAAAGTAAATAAGTAGCGTACAAGATACAAAGGTTTATCAAGTGACGAGTTTTAGAGAGATTACAAACCCTTAGCGCGGGCTATAAGAGAATTTACAACACAGGTGACACCCTCCTAGAGAAAACGAGTCAAAAAAAAATTTGGGGTTGTAGACAAAATTTGGGACCACCTAGCGTTAAATTGAAAATATATGTATATATATAATGATGTTAACAAATAATTGTGTTGAATCTCGATTTAATACATTATTCACTTAATTTACAATACGCTAGTAGGAATATCCATCCTTAGAAAGGATGGAACCAAAAGCAGCATGTGCCCTAGTTAAAAATTCCCAAGTCATTAATTAAACCATGTAAAAAAAAGTGACATGTATATATGGATAATGATGTAGGATTTAAAAGTCCTATAATTTTGACATTTTTATGAGTAGAAGTTGACGTCATAATGTCATCAATTCTTATTATTAATCGGGATGGAAATAAAAATACAGAATGCAAAAAAGGAAAGAAAACAGGTGTCAAAGAGGAGCAATATTACGTCATAATAATCCCTTCATATATATAGATATAGAAATACATGTATAAATTGTTTAATGATTTACAAACATGTGAAGAAAGAGAGGAGATCAGAAGACTGATTAGTAACTTATATTTTTTTTCTACAAATTAGCTAATTAAATACTAATCTTTCATTACATACCCTTAACCAAAAAAAAAAGGTGGGTTGTGGGGGAAGTTTCCATGTCTTATCTAACAACTTATCAACTTAACAAGCTGCTGATGAATTGGTGAAGGGGTTAAAGAAGTGAGGCTTTGGAGCCATTGTTAATGGATTCTTGGAAGTTTCGGTGGCGGTGGCGGTGCCGCCGATCCTCTCGCAGGACGGGCACATGGTGAGAGTGGCCGCCGGCAGCTGCATGTAGAAGGATTGGGCCAATTTGATTGCTTTCAGTTCTTGAAGCTCCTTTTGTAGCCTCCTGTTCTCATCTGTTAGTGTCTCACAGCATTTCTTCAAGAACTCACAGTCCACTTCTGTTTGCTTAAGCTTTGTCCTATAATTAATTAACAAGAACTTATTAATTAAGATTCACATATAGAAGGTACACATATATATATATATATATAATAATAATTAAAAAATGGTACATGTATGTGTATGATCCCCCAAAATTTAGGTCATGATATGGTACATGTATATAACTTTCAACTCTTTCATCATAATTTAGTGAATTTTGTACTTTTTACATTGGACTATACTGAAAAAGTTGCACCGCTACATATGTATATAGAATAATATATATATATATATATATACACACACACACATATATGAAAATTGATCGATATGATAACAGATTTTGTAGCCCTCTCGGAGTGATATGATCTTTCCTCTCTAAAGGGCAGACTAAGAATTCAAACCCATTGCTTGTGAATAATGAATGTGTGCTGGCTTTCATTTTCGAAAAAAGAAAAAGATTCTATAATAAATAATTTTAATTAAATCCATTTATAATCTCATTTAATTAATTTTTTTTTTTTATCCATTGAATTTACATTTTCTTTACCAAAAAAAGTGTAAAAATAAAGTTTTTTCAGAAATTAATAATAATTAAGTTTGCAAAATAAAATCCAAGAAAGAATTTATATTGTACAATTACACTGCAAAATATATATATGTGTGTGTGTGTGTGTGATAAATATGCACACTTGTATGCCTTTTTGGATTTTTTTAATTTTTGGTAAAGTTAATAAAAAGTTTTAGGATTATGAATTGATAGATAGATAACCTGGCTCTCCGATTCTGGAACCAAACTTCAACTTGTCGAGGCCTCAGATTTAACTCTCTCGCTAAATCTTGCTTTTGTTTCTGAGAAATTCAAGAACAACCCATTACTTTTCACATTCAAACCAATCAAATAACACACACACAAACACACACATACATATATAGAGAGAATTAAAGAGAGTAATTACTGGGTTGAGAGTGCTGTGCAGTTTGAAGCTTTCTTCTAAAAGAGCAGACTGATCTTTGGTGAGTCTAAGTTTCTTCCTCGGATTCATTCCATCATCGTCTTCATCGGTACTCACCCTCGACGACAATCTCTCTATCTCCACCTCTTCACCACCAATCTCTCTCTCCCTCTTCACACTAGCATTCGAGAACGACGAAGCTGTCGTGCTATCTTGCCGATACAAATCACCAGACTGACCATAAGTCCGATCACCGGAAAGTCCCAACGTCAGAGACGGCTCGAAACCGAAATTCTTTGACCTCTGATCAATACTCTTCAATGGAGTTTCTGTACAAGTAATACCTAACCCTAGAACAAGACCAGTGTTACAAATATCATCAGAACCCATTTATCTTTGATTAATAATCAAAAGTATAATGAATATGAGCTTGTTGTTGAATGGTTTGGAGTGAAGGTTTTGGAGGAAAATGAAGAATAAAAAGAAGGGAAGGGAAAGGAAATGGTGAGGAAAGGAGAGAGGAGAGAGGAGAGAAGACACTTGTTGTGAGGGAGTTGGGTGGGTGGGTGACTATGTTTGATTATTAATAATCAAAGGTATGAATGAGTAGAGGAACGAATATATGTTGGTGTGGATGAATTATGAAGTCTCTCTCTCTCTCTCTCTCTACATTGGTTGACCATTTGAACCCCACATACTATTTTCAACTGAGTACATTATAATAACTCTGTGTCTCTCTCTCTCTCTCTCGTTTTCTCTCTCTAGAATCAATTATGGGGAACACATCGAGAGAATGATAATTCGTCCGCTTCTCTCGCCACCCATTAGCTTACCAAATTCAACTATTCATCAATATCTTTTCACTTTAGCATGATTCTTTGGCCATTTGGTTTTACTATGTATGCGTATATGTTCCAATTATTAGCCAACTTTGCCTTGTTATCTTATGCAATACTACATACACGGATATGACACATTTTTTTTTATTTTTTATTTTTATTTTTCTTTTTATATATCCTATATTTTATATTCATAGATGCAACATCAAGGTTATAAGTGTTAGAGTTGTGGTTTAAATTTTGGTGGAGAATTATAGTCTAGACAAGCGGAACATGTCACTTGGGCAGAATAGTTGAGAATGGTTGCATCATGGTCAAAGAAGCTGAACCAGTTGCGCTTGCCTGATATGTGTGAGAAATAACTTCCTAATCAATTTTGGAAGCCGGCCAAAAGACTTTGGGAAGGCTGAAAATTTGGGAAAGAAGTTATGCCTACCATTTCAGAGTTGAAGACTGATATGATAACTCCTCGTATGCACGTTGGGGAATACTAGCTTGTCCAACAAAGAATTTGGTTTGAAAACTCTATAAATAGAGTTGGGTGTGAGAGGCTTTAGAGAGAAAAGAGAAAATATATACGGGTTTAAGAGTGAGTATTGTGAGGAGAGGGAGAGTATATGTGATTCTCGAGTGAATGGGTGCAATTTTGACATCTGATTGTATATTATCTTCTTTAATTCATAATTATGATGGATAGCTAAATGGATAGCTAAAGAAGCTTCTCAGTTTGTCTGTTTTATGGAAACTACAGTAAAGAAAGGTGATTTTGATTCTATTTCTAGGAGAGTGAAATACAATTGGAATTGGACTCATAATTATGATGCTCATGAGCATGATATGATTTGGGTGGGATGGAACCCCCTTTGGTTTGATGTCCAAGTGTTGGATGTGCAGGTTCAATGTATGCTACTTAGAGTGACAGTTTTAGAGAATGGAGAGGTATTCTTTTGTACTCCTGTTTATGCTTTGAATTTAGCTAAGGAAAGGATAGCTCTTTGGGAATTTTTAGGGCTTTATTCCACCCTAGTTTGTGGACCTTGGATGGCTTTGGGGGACTGGAATGCTATTCGATTTTTTAGTGATAAGAAGGGTGGGAAGAAAGTTCCACAGAGACTTCTCAATGATTTTAATGACTGTTTACACAAGGCCGGTCTTAGTGAGGTGCATCCTACTAATAGAGAATGGTCTTGGTGTAATAGATAAATTGCTACTAGGAGAATTTATGCGAAGTTGGATAGGGTTTTCTTAAATGAAAAATGGATGGATAGCTTACCTAGTACAAAAGTTTTATATACAGCAGTTTCCTGTTCCGATCATTATGGTATGTCTATTCATATTTCAAAGAGTTTTGCTGTAGGTCCCAAGCCTTTTAAGATGTTGAAGGTGTGGTGTTTGCAAGGTGCTGTTCAATCTATAGTCCAGAAGGCTTGGGATACTGAAGTAGCAGGTAATCTTATGCATGTTTTGTTGAAAAAATTGAGGCTTGTTAAGAAGGATATCAAGGATTGGAATAAGAATTGTTATGGAGATATTGGGGAAAAACTTATTTAATCCAAACACCATCTTAATCAAGTGCAATTGGAGTTGTTGAGTGATCCCTCTGACAGTAATTTTCGAGTTGAGCAAGAAGCTAAGCAGAATTATCAAGCTGCTATAGTGGATCAGGAAGTCCTCGTTGCTCAGAAATCTAGAGTTCTTTAGCTAAAAGACAAGGATAGATGTATTGCCTATTTTTATAATAAAATGAAGCAGCATAGAAATTTTAATGCCATTACATCTATAGAAAATGATAGTGGTTAGTCTACCATGGATTTAGGGGAGATTAGAACTTGGTCTGTGGATTTTTATCAGAACCTTTTCTCCAAGAGATCTGAGAGTTTGCAAGATTTTGTTGTACCTGCAAAAAAGCTAAAGATTGAAGAGGTTGAGGACCTGGATAGGTTGGTTAGTGAAGAAGAAATTAAAGGGATTGTTATAGGATTCAATCCAGACAAGTCTCCTGGCCTAGATGGATTACCAGCCAGATTTTATCAAACCTTTTGGTCAGTTGTGGGCAAGGATGTCAGTGCTATAGTTCAATATTTTTTCTCAACTAGTGGTATGCCTATTGGAGTTAGTAGTTGTTTCCTTACTCTTATTCCTAAGTTGGGAAATGCCAAGAAATTGGGATAGTATCGACCTATAGCCTTGTGTAATCTGATATATAAAATTATTACTAAAATTATGGCAAATAGATTGTCTATGGTTTTAAGCTCTTTGGTAGGACCTAAACAATGTGCTTTTGTTAAAGGTCGTAGAATCCAGGATGCTTTGATCTTAGCTCATGAAATGGTGAGGGATTTCAAGGGACCTAGGCATGCTTCAATGGCTGTGAAGGTGGACATTAAGAAAGCCTACGATTCTGTCTCATGGGATTTCTTGTTAAAAATTC
>JAOTQH010254460.1:0-11665 GCA_025631255.1 Cornus kousa | reverse complement strand
TAATGAGGGGGAGCAATTGATCGAAAAGGTATTGGCATACTGTACTCTTTTTCCTTCGTCCAGGTTTTGTCCCACTGAGTTTTCCTGGCAAGGTTTTAATGAGGCAGTTTTTAATCTATGCAATACTATTTTCAGATACACAAGAGTACCATACTCTTTTTCCTTCGCTAGGGTATTATCCCACTGGGTTTTCCTTAGTAAGGTTTTAACGAGGCATATTCTTAGTGTAGTATTGTGGACCCCAAGCTGGAGTGTTATATATATACATAATTGTGTGGGGTCCCCAAATTTGTTATGTCATCCATGAGATCACATACTGAGGCTTACAAGAGAAACAACATTTGTGGCTTACAAAGGAAGCCAGATTCTAAGCCTATAAAAAGCAATATGTATGTATTGCTTTTGGGTGCACTGGAATGAAAAGTTTTTCATTTCTCTCTCTTTCAAAGCTAGTCTCATATAATATTACTTTCTTTACACACACACACACACACACACGTATATTTATTATAATTACAAAATAAATGCTACTACCTTTTTTGTTTTTGTATTTTTACACTATACCCTTGAATTGAAATTCTAACTCTGCCTTGATTTAAGTGTGTATTAACATAATGTCACATAAAATAAACTTTCATAATAAACTTTTAATTAAGTGAATGTTCGAACACTGAAAAGATTTGCAATTAATGTCTCAAAGTTAGATACTTAAAATTATTTTTTGAATTAAAATATAATATATTAGGCTAATTGTTTGAGAAAATCGATGCAAGCTGACTTGACTTTTATATAACAATTTTTAGCCATTTATATTATTTAAATACGAACATTGAAAAAAAATTACAATTAATATTTCAAAGTTAGATACTTAAATTTATTTTTTGAATTAAAAAATAATATATAAGTCGATTTTTACAATTAATATTTCAAAGTTTACTCGACTTTTATATAACGATTTGCAATCGTTTATATTATTTAAATGGTTAAGTACAAATAACCTCTCTTGTTGTATGAAAAATGTGCAAGAAACACCCCTATTAAAAAAGAAAAAGAAAAAGGGTGTGCATGTAACTCTTTGTATTATTTATCTTTTGGGTAATTCGCCCCTATTGAATATAAAAAAGTAGTTGGTGACATCATGTTTTTATAAAAAAATTCCAAAAGTACCATTTTTGTGTGATAAGAATGCTCCTATTAATTTTGTATATATTTGAACATTGAATGTACTTGTTTGGATATGCTTCAAAACTTGTCAACTTTGTGTGTGTCACCATAGTCTATCTTTCTGAAAAAAAACATACTCTTTTTTCTCTAAAATATCATTTTGTGGCTGCGAGTATTGTCTCTCTTTATATATATATTTCTCTATAAGATTTCTCTGCTTATAGTATCTACTCTCTAAATGATAAATGGACTATATTTTCTTATAAATGATCGAGCCTCCCTTAATGATATATTTACATATTAAATAATAGTAATAATAAAATAAATGAATTTGCTTTGATATAAATTGTTATCAGATGAATTTAGGAATTTATCAAAATTTAAATTTTGATATAGTTATTATTCTGCTGTACATAAACTAAAGCAACACATTTTTTAAAAATTTATTTTATTAATGCCGATATTTTTATCATATCACGTTGTTTATAATAAACAAGTATATGGCTTTTAACATGAGCTAAACTTTTAGTTTACCATTAACTTTTTAAGCACAATTTCTCAATAATCATTAATAAGTGGGATAAAATGTTCGCATATTATGAGGGGCACCTTATGTAAAAAACGAATATTTAGAATGGGACCCAAACATAAAAGGTAAGGTACTTTATAGCATTATCAAAGCACTCACAGGGAATTTTAATCTCCACGGTACTCTACGCAACTTTGCTGGCTTTCGACAACTAGGGTTTTTTTCGGAATCTATTATCAGAGAAGATAAAAGGGTCGTCTCTTCGACGAGCGTAAGAAAACCCAAATTGAATAAGAAGGAAGCAGCAGAGGACTCAATTCGGGAGTTTACAGTGCGTCGAAGCCATGGGAAGAGGAAAGTTCAAGGGAAAGCCCACTGGTCGACGCCAATTCTCCACTCCCGAAGAGATGCGTATGCACCCCTTCTCTCTCTCTCTCTCTATATATATTTATATGTATATATACGTGTGATTATAGCACTTGATTGATGAATTGATTGTGCTAATAGGATGCTTTTATGTAAATTAATGGAAGTGAATTGGAACTATTGATTTTATTTATTTGTTATTTAGATTGAATTTACGGAATTGCTGAAGCTGATTCGATACTTGTTTTTTGTTGTTGTTGCTAGGTTGAGTTCTTTTTATTTGATTTTTTCGAGTAATTGAAGTAATTAGTTTTGATTACTGAATGAGATCTTCTGGTGAGCGTGGTATTAGGAATATCTTTATGTGTATGAAATACCTGTTTCTTTGCATAAATTACAGATTTAATAAATCCTTAATAAAGAAGAAGGGTTTGGATCAGATGATCGGACAGTTTGGATATAATTGAGGCAAGTGATCACCTAAGGAAAATCCAATTTACCCTTTCGGTAATATAAATCTTATGTTATTGGATGAGATGGTCAGTTAAAGGTTGGTGGCGTCTTGATAAAGCACCATGGTTGTGGTTGGTAATCCAGATATGAAATATCAAAGGAATATTTCTTGTTCCTCATTCTTTGCAGATAATCAGTCCATGGCTACATATATGTTCGATTTATGCTGTAGAAAGTACCTAAATGTGTCATTATAGATTAGATCAACCAAAAGATCAGAGAAGTTTCAAAAGATTAAAAAAATTAAGGAAAATTTCAAATAGAATATTATTACTTAATGGATTTCAAAGAAAAATTCTGGAATCCAATAACTATTCTATGCAAATAATGAAAGAAGCACATAAATTATTTTGTTAAATTAGGTGTTGTCCTTTATTACGTGCGCTCTAATATTTGTTTAAACCTAAGGTTTGGTATATCTTTCTTTGCATCAATAGAATTTATGGGGACTCTGTATCCATCCTGTGAAATCCTTGTTCCAGATATCATAGATTAGATTAATCTGGAATTATCAAAGGGGCCTGATTATGAAAATTTGTGGAGGTGTTTAAAATGATTTAATAAAATTTTCTCGAAATCCGTCTTTATAAAAGAAATTAAAAGTTGCATGAATAAAATGGTTGTGTTTGGGCTTTGCTAAATAATCTTTTGGTTGGCACTGTCAATTGGTTCAGCCTAAGCAGCCTAGGCAAGCCTGAACTCAGCATGGCATGGAAATACCACCCTTAGCGAAGGTTAGATCATTATCTTGAAGGGGGGTTTGGGCATCCAGAGGTTGGATTTGTTCAACAAGCCATGACTTTGGAGATTTGGGAGCGAGAGGTCTTGTTTTTGGATGAGGGTCATTGTATGCTGGTGTGGAGAGGGAGATGGTGGGTGGTTGTCTAGAGATGTGAGATTTCCTGGGCGTTTGGAAGCTTATTCGGAAGGGGTGGGATGACTTTCTAAATGTATGTGATTCAGGGTTCGGAATGAGAGTCATTTCAGGTTTTGGGAGGACCGTTGGTGTGGGGATTTTGTTTTGGCTCGTGTTTTCCCTCGACTTTTCAGGATTTCTTCGACTAGATATGACTTGGTTGCTAACTGTTATCGTCTTAATAACGGGAGGTTGACTTGGGATGTGCAGTTCCGTAGAAAGTTTCATGATTGGGAGCTTAAGAGGTTGCAGAGTTTTTAGCCTTGGTCTACAGTGAGGTGGTGGAGGGTGTGGGGATGGATGAGATGGTGCGGGTGGGTATCCCGAGAGGGGTATTTGAGGTTAGGGTATTTTACCACAGATTGACAGTGATCCCAGGTGATTCTCTCCCATGGAAGGTGATTTGGAGGTCGAAAGCTCCCTTGAAGGTGGCTTTCTTTTCTTGGTGTGCTTCGCTTGTTAATATCCTCGACAATCTTAGGAGAGGGAAGATTGTGGTCAACTGGTGTTTTATGTGCAAGAAGTTAGAGGAAACAGTGAACCACCTCCCTCTTCATTGCCTGGTGGCAAGGGATATTTGGTCTATGCTCTTGGTTACTTTTGGCATGTCTTGGGTGTTCCCAAGAACCACTGTGGATATGATTAAGGCTTGGAAAGGGTGTCTAGTGGAGGGCCGAGCCAGGGATGTTTGGAGGGCCACTCCCATTTGTTTATGGTGGGGCTTGTGGCGTGAGAGAAATAAGAGGTCCTTTGAGGGAGAGAGACTCCTATTTGGTCTCTCAAATACAGTATACCGTATACTTTTTTTGGGGTTAACGGGCATAATTATAAATCTTTGGGGGATCTTTTGGTTTTTGTGGATAGCTTAAACCTTTAGCTGTTGCCTTTGGCGTTTTGTGTTTTCTGTTGGGAGCTCTCCCCTCATGAGCACCTTTAATGAAATCTTACTTGTAAAAAAAATGATCATTATCTTGAAAGAGCCACAGGATATAGGCTGCTCCAATTTGAGAAAAGTATGAAACTTCATAAGCTTAGCTGACAAATTGAAACTTTAATTATCAAATTTAATCAATGTAAACCGGGAAAAAGAAAAAAAAAGGAGTAATGATACAAAAATCGATTGGTTTTTTTGTGCGACTCCAATTAAGAGTGTCCAACAAGACTCTTTGTCAGTTATGGATAAGAATAAAGCCTCTCCCAGCTGAAGTGTTTATCTCTATATTTGCCACATCAGAAGGTTATAAAAACTGATCGATATTTATATCATTTTCCAACTTATATTGGAGAGGATCTGTTCCCAATGTTGCAAATTGGGAAATTAAAACTGATAGTCCCAACAGTTAGATTTACAGAATATTAGCGTGACTGTTGTCTTGATTGTTTGGAACTTGGCAAGACAAGTCTCCTCCTATACCTGCTCAGTCCAGCATGGCTAATAAACAGGACAAGTACAGAATTAGGAAAAGAGTCATAGCCTTATAGGTTGATTGATTGTATTGAGTATTATGAGGTCCATTGCTTCCTTTTCAGTTCTCACATAGAGGTTAATGTCCCCAAAACGGTGAATTAATTTTCGTCAGATAAATCGATTAATATGAGCTATACTAGTAAGTGAAATGCACATGTTGGATCTTTCAATAATGTAAGGGCACTTGGGTTAGATTTCCCCGATGTCTTTTTGGTTTGTATGGTGCTGAATTCCCTTCTTCCCCATTTTGTGTTATTCAGACTTGCCTTCAACATGCAAGATAGGAGGTCGAAGTCGAATGCTGTTAAGTGCATTCAAGAGAAGGACATACTTCAGAAATTGAAATTGGAGTTTAGCCTCTTTTTATTTTTATTTTTATTTTTCTCTAAAAGAAAAGAAAAAGATAAGAGAAGTTGGAGTACGCCCATTTGACCAGCTTGAAGCCAATGAGGGTGAAGATTGAAGTTCCAGCGTTTTCTTAATTGTTCCTTTTTCTTTCCCTAATCAAAGGGCTTGGTGAGTGGTCAAATGTGAGCAGAAAACATCCTTAGTTCTTACCCTGTAGTGTTATTGATTTACAATAGGGCGAATTGTTGCAAAAAACCTCCCTCGACTATCACTCACTTGTAAACAACCCCCCTTTTGAATACGTTTAGCAAGAAAACACCCAACTATATTGAGGGGGGCATTTTAACTGGCATCTATCTCTATCTAATTTGTTTGGACGAAATTGCCCTCCTCATCAACAGTTTTTATTTATTATTATTATTGTTATTATTATTTTTATTTATTTATTTATTTATTTTTTGCTTCAGGCTACAAAAAGAGACACAGAACAGAAAACTAAAAATCAGCCTCAATGACATGTATCAAAAAGAGACACGAAACAGAAAACTAAAAATCAGCCCCAATGACATATATCAACCTAGGAGGTCAAACATCCCAATAAAGATCACTACACTTGGACCTGAGAGCCCATTTGCCAATGAAGTGAGCAACTCTGTTGCAAATTCTAGGAGTCCAAAGGAGCTTCCAGGTGTCTGTTGCAGTTTTTTTTTTCCTACTTTCTGACCTCTCAATCTCCTCCATCCCACCATCGCCACCACAACCCACCCCTTCTCTCTCTACTCTCTGTAAAACTCACTCGAAACAGAAAGGAGAAGATCAATATTTTTTTTTTTATCAATCTGTCAGACCCATCTGTTCCGGCAACTCCAATGGGTTGTAGAAAAAGTCTCGGCCGTGGGTGACATCTAAGCTATTTTGTCTATTCTCGGAACATGTGGGAAGGAATTATATACATGTTTTGGCCTTTATTTGCCGATAGAATCAAATCTTCTGTGTGGCACTGTGGGGGGTGATCAACCAGGAAGTAGTTGGATCTCGCTCATTAGTTACAGCCTGTTCTAAAGGAGGATGTCCAGACCCAATTAGTACCATGTCCAACAGTTTTTTTTTTTTTTTTTTGATAAGAAGTAAGGTGCATTTGTAAGGATAATTGTTGCCACTCCAAGCATACAAATGATTGTATGTCACAATAATTGTTTGCAAGTGAGTGATAGTCAAGGGTGTTTTTTTGCAGTTCGCCCTTTTCAATAACCATGCTGGTCTCTCAAGAAGCCACTAACCTTTAACCCACCAGCTCTCCTTTTTACATCTAAATGGTATGTCCCAGTTTGTAGACGGATTATTTGTTCCTTTGGTTATCTCAGACATGAACTAGATCCAAATTGTTCTATCATTTGACCAAACACTTCTTTTTTCCATTTAGATTTTGTTGACTTGGTGATCTATGCAAAGCCTAGATTCCAACAATATTAACTCCTTAGGGTGAGAACTTGGACTAAATATTACACATAGAAAGTTGCTATCAAAGAAAAAAAAGAAAGGAGAACTACAATGTGAAGCTTAAAGCAGGAATTAAATGAGTTCCAAAAAGAAAATTGGGAGTTTTATGGCTAAAATGAAATTTGATTGGCTGTAAATGGTAGAACTAGACGCTTCTAACTTATTATTATTTTTTTGTGAAGGTGGTCGATGTGATGGCATGAATTTTAGAGCCCCTGGCATGTACTTTTATAGTTTTAGTTACTCAATGGCATTTGAGTTCTTTATCTTTTCACCAATTGAATGTTGGTTTGCTTTTTTGTTAGTAGTTCTGTTATTGATTTTTTTATATGTATCTTTTGTGGCTGGGGTCGGGATAAAATCTAGTTTCATAGTGTTTCTTGCACTTGGGATGATGGGTGACATATTTACTGACTTCATGTCTTTCCTCTTTATGATTTAAATGCTTGCAGTTGCTGGTACATCAACTCGACCTCGCACATTTAAACGGGTATAGTTTTTATCTTAATTTTTCATACTTTTGCTAATTATTGTTCTAATTGTGTGGAAATTTCCCATGTGAATGAACAGCTCTCCTCTGCTTGACATGGCATTGGAAGGTATAACATCAATGGGGCCGTTAGAGAAATTAGTAACTTCTTCACAATGCACTAATGGTTGGGAAAACCTTGCAAATTCTTTTTCCAAGAAGCCTAAAATTGATTCGATATATCTATGTTGGTAATAAATGCTGGGTTTTGACACTGAAATGCATTGGGACTTGATAATTCTCCAAAATCTAGACACCATACGTAGCTACATTGGTCAATTTTTGTAATAAATTTACTGTGTTAGACTTAGATGGTAATTGTAGTTGGGTTTATGTATGCAAAAGAACTATGATGATTCAATCTATCTAATACAAATAATAGCAAAATTGTCAGTTGTCTAAGCATTTGAACAAATGTTCCATATGGGTGGAAATAAGTGTTGTGTTGGCTGGTGTCTGACATGCTAATTGTATATTAGGAAAAATATGCTTTACCATCATAGTCTTTAGTTGTAATGATTCTCATTCTATAATGGCTGGATGTGTATTTCTTATCTTCTAATGGCATAACAAGATGAAGTCGGAATGTGGTGACATCCAACCATCTTTGCTATACTAGTTTCTTTTGAAGTTGCTTTCACTTTCATGTTCATCTTATTAAATTTAGTTTGTTATTAGGAAGAAGCTGAAGTAGAAGAGGAAGAGAATTCTGAAGAAGAATCTGAAGAGGAGTCCCAGGATGAAAATGAAGTTAGTAACCTGGCTCATTTCTATATAAAAAAGCTTCTTTTCCTTTTAGATTTTGTTTAGTGATGGATTTCATATATTTTGCTTGCTATATGGAATAACCGGTTTATTTAATTCAGTTTATTTATTTTTATTAATGTTGTTTACAGAAGAGGAAAGGCACCCAAGGTATTATTGAGATTGATAATCCTAATTTGGCAAAGCCAAAGACATTGAAAGCTAAAGATATTGATGTGAGTCACACAGATTGTTCATCTATTGTTTTAGTAAATTTTCTGCAAAATATAGTCGGTAACATTAGGTTTCCTTTGCAGATTGAGAAAACGACTGAACTTTCAAGACGTGAGAGGTTCGTGAATGCTTCCTGCATCCCTCTTTAAACTGCACTTTATTTATTTTTATTTTTATTATTGATGAAACAATGAAACTCATTCAGGAAACACCCCTTCCCTTTTTCTCTCTCTCTCACCCCCATTTTCCCTGTTACTTTGTATTACTCCATCATGGGCCGTGGAAGAAAAGGAAAAAAAAGGCACTAAATACGTTTTTAGCAGAATGGAGTAATGTAATTTTCCCTTAATACTCTCTCTCTACTCTCTTAAGAAAGTTCACCCCTTTCTCTTTTCTTTTGTTATTATTCATGTCCATTTGACCTTTTCAGACAAGTAGTTTTGTGTTGCAACAAATTTCACTGACCTGCTGGGTTGGATAGTGTCAAAGCATGTCTTGATCCCACAGATTGCTTTTTGGTTATTTCACTTTATTTTGAGTATATTTAGGAGTCTTATTGTGCTGCAATTATAATTTGGACACTTTGTGAAAGAAGCTGAACTACATGTAATGTAGCATAGGCAGGGAGGCCCCCTAAGTTTTGATTTCCCTCTAGTGCCCATAAATTCTCAATTTAACTTGAAAACGATTTTGTCATAAACATTTAGTTGGTCACTTTAAAGTCTTCACATATATGATGATGGCCTTAACATCCCCCTCCAATTAAACTATCTGGGTCCACACTTGTTGGAAAATCACTCGAGCACCTAATAGGAGCTTCATCAAGTGACATCCTCTGAGATCTAATTTATCACTCTAAAGCAGTGGCATAGAAAATCAGTTGGAAGTTTGAATCTGAGCAAGTACTTTATAGTGTTGCTTGGGAAATCCGGTCTTTACTCTTGAACCTGTATGGGGACTGATTGGGTGTTGAGGTTTCTCTGGCTTGAAAGGAATTTGGGTTGACGGAAGAAGAAAGACTTTAATAGATCCAATTTTCTTGATGTGGTGAATATAGAGAGAGGAACATGAGCAGGTCTAAAATTATTATATAATATTTTCTTTACATTAAATTTTTGGAAAGTAGTTCTAAATAAGAATATTTATATATTATTTAGAGTATTTTGTAAGCATAAAATGAGAAAAATAATAGAGATGCGAACTATATTTGTATTTTTTTGACATTCCTTTAAATGTGGACTTCTTAATGTAAGACGTAAAAGACAAATTGAATTTATATATATATTTTTTGTTGGCGGTGTTGGGTGGGGGGGCATATGCTTAAATCTTGTTAAAAAAATTGAAATTAGCTAAAAAATTTTGGGGTGGCCATGGCCCCTCTCGGTCCTCACATAATTTCGCCCCTGAACATGAGGTCCTTCCAGGGTATGGAGAAGCCGGTTCATAAGTTTGCATGGCAGTAAAGGCCATGCAAGTGGGGTGTGCCAAGTTGATTACATGGGGCTTGTATGAATGGTTGCTGCCCCATTTGAGTGATAAGAGGGTCTTGGGTCAAGTATTTGCTTGAGAAGATTGGAATAGCAGGACTCCTGTTTTACTGCGATGGTTGAGTTAAAAGTTTTAGCCTTGGTCTAAATAAACGCATGAAGAGAACTGGGAAAGTTTTTTTACCACATCACTAAAGATTAATTATTGGCCCTTTTTCATTGAAATTTTTAGAAGATTGTGCAGTTTAGTTTATTTTATTTTTTTGGGAAGAGTTCGTCTTATCTTTATGTTTTCTTTTATTTGTTCACAGAGAAGAAATAGAGAAACAGAAAGCTCATGAAAGATATATGAGGCTGCAAGAACAAGGAAAAACGGAGCAAGCAAGGAAAGATTTAGGTAAGGCATTAGAAATTGATTTTTCATTCGTTACTTTAAAGGATTGTGTTATTTTTGTTGCTTGGTGGCAACAAAGTTTATGTTCAGCATATGTTTTCTAAGTACTGGACTGATTTTGCACGGTAATGATTTCATGAGCTATACAATTTTTGAATAATTATGTATATTGGAATGTACTTACATTGTGGAAGTAATTTTGTTTTGTGGTATACATAGTTTGCTCTTCCATTTCACCCTGTATAAACGTTCTGTAGACATTTGTTTGAAGCTTGAAGTATCATAGTACTTCCCGTCTGAGAATGCACATTAGATGCCTCACACCTGTCTATTGCTCCATTTTCCCCTTCAGCTTGGTCTTTTGTTTTGTATTTAATTCATGATTTACATTATAATTGAGATTATAATGGAAAATTCAGCATTAACTGCTTTTTGACGTCTTACAATGGGCTACAATTTTGGGACTTTTAAATGGAGATGTGGTCTACATTTATTGAATGGGAGGATATATACGGCTAACCTATATATGCATTTCCTAAATTGCATATATTTCGAGTGATCATGATATGCAAATATTTTATTGACTGAATGAGTAGGGATTGATTTTTGTCAGGTTTGCAGGTTGATTGGTAGCCACTGCTTTACTTAAAGGCAGGGAACTGGGTGGATCTTTTAGATCCGAATAAAGGGTAATGTCAAATTCCACACAAATAATAAAAGTGGGTGTCAAATACAGTGACTTTTAGAGTATCAAATTCAGTCAGTGTATGGTTGCTGATGTAGCTTGCGAGAAGGAAATATGGAGGCTTAATTTTGCAACTAAAAAGAAATAGGTGACCAATTTCACAACGTATAACAATCCTGTTGATTTTGGATTCTTTCATGAAAAGTCTATTACATAACTTGATAGGGACAGGAAGGTAAAACCGTAAAAGGCTGGGCTTGGTGTAATGATAAAAAATTGGGCTAACAAGCATAGGGAAGGATGTAGTTCAAGTATCATAGCTCTCACTTTCTGTAAAATAATGCCGAAGGTTGGGTCTGTCTCCGTCTTCACATTCTAGCACCCCACAATCGTGGGACCAACACCAAAATGGACTTTTCTGTAGGGGCAACAAGGGTGTTGGAGTTGGGAGAATGGTTTCTAACTTCTAATGCAGTGATTACTGGAATTAATTATTGGAACATGATCCCTTTGCAGACTGAATTTAAGATAATTCAATATGACTTTGGCTGTGGCGGAGATTCGAAACCCAACATAATAATGATTTAGAAGTACACGTTGAATAAGGTTGATGATTTAAACATACTTAGATGGTTAGAATTCAATGAAATTATGGAAAGCATGGTAGAACAAAGTTAAGGAATGAATCCATTGTTCTGATAAGAATCAATTTGGATTTATGATATAGAGAATCACAATGGAGACTATTTACTTAATAAGACAAGTAACTGGAAAGTATAGGATTAAGC
>JAOTQH010254439.1:0-11666 GCA_025631255.1 Cornus kousa | reverse complement strand
GTAGAGAATAATAAAGTCATTCTTTACTTATATAAAGTCAAATTAGTCCGAGTGGAACAAATTATTTTTCTATGAACTTGAGAAAAAATCCTCCAATAAATAACTACATATAATTATTAATGTTGATATTGATGCTTAAAATATTGATGCCGAAGTCCACCTATCTTATTTTTAACTCAAAGACTAGGGTTTGAGATATAAAGAGTTTAACTTAGATCTGATTAAATTCGAAATTCATTTTAACCGAATTTGAAATTTTAATTTAAATTTAAAGTAAAAAAAGTGAGTCAGATATAAATTCTCCTTGAATCAGGCATGAATTCTGATTGAATATAAATATGGGTGATTCTTAAATGTTGAGACTCCACTTAAATCTATTACGGAGTATATTTTACCATGATATTCAAATTATATGATATCATATAAACCATGTCCATAGAATCCTTTTTAGAATCAGATTTAGATATGAATCCTGCCATTAAAAAATTGTTCAGGGTTGTTTTTGTTTTTTTGTTTTTTTAAATAAATAAACCAAATACCACATTTGCGTGTCATTCCAATAAGGTGATCTAATTTGAAAAAAAAAAAAAATCAACAACAAAATTTCAACAACTAATAAAAAAATAAATAAAAAATTGAAATTATTTAAAAATCTAAATCACACAATTCTCTTTTTAAAGAGTGTTGCTCTCATGCTTCTTGCACACTTCTCCGTGTAACTTAAAGCTCTTATTATAGCACTGGTTAACACAGCTCGAGATGGTTTGTGTTCACAATAAAGCAGCAGCAAAAGGAACACCAGTTGCAGCCAACCACTCATCCCCTGAAATGAAGCTGGCCACAGTGAATTTAGCCGCATCCGCTGCACTCATCACATGGAAACCAGGCCATGCCACCCTCCCGCCGGTCGCCGATCCCGCTCCCCTATTACCAAACTCACCATAATACAACGTTGCGGGCGGCACCTCCCCATTCCATTCCAACCAACCAGCAGCATCAATCAACCCATCTATGGAACTCTGCATAAAAACCACCCTAGCGTACTCCTTCCACGGCCTCCCTAAGTACGATTTCGTCTTACCATCGCTCGAACTAGCCAAGTCACTAGCTGCTCTTATGTTGCAGTTGTGGATTGATATGCCAGTGTTCTGGTTTGCGTGTGTCCTGCCTTGTGCAGTGATGACGTTGGTTGGCATTCCAAGTCGCAGGAAAATGTTGCAGTTTTGGAAGACAGCTGCTGCGTTCCCGAAGATGAAGTCCACAGTTCCATAGATGTCACATTCTCTGTAGAATTGTCTTTGAGAATGAGCATATAAGGTGTCTTGGTAGCCTTCGAAGCTGCATCGGAAAAATGTGGAGAGATCTGCACCGTTTCTCACTGCCGGTGCTTGGTGATTGATTGCCCCGGCTGTGTTGCGGAATGTTATGTTTATGGCAACAAAACCCTTCCCAACCACAGCTGGAATACGCGTTTTGAAAATTTTGAGATTTTTAGATTTAATCATTTACGTATGAGAAAGAAGAAGAGAAACAAATTATGTATATGTAAGTCATACAGTGATTGTTATTCGACTCAAGTTTAAGCTGTCTGGTGGCTGCCCTTATAATTTAGTCTAATATTCTCTCCATAATTCAATTGGGACAAAAATCTCTAACCAAATATTTGTTTCTATTTTTTCTTCTTTCTTTTTTCATTTCTTTTTTTTTCTTTTTTTCTTTCATTCCAATTCATTCAATCGCAAGCGATACATGGACATAGATCATTAGCACACAACTTTAATTTTTAGATCATATTCGGGTCCAAAAATAATATCATGTGAAGATGTATCCATTAGTAATCATTGATCAAAGTGATTTTTCATGAATCACATAATTAAAATTATGTTGCGCCGATGAAAACGCTAAAAGTGCATGCATGTGGTCTTTAATTCATGAAGCTGCGCGCTAAGCTTGAGCTTATTATTAAATGATCATGTGAATATATATGTGATTTATCATGTGGGACAAAAATTTTAAAATCATGCACTGAAAATCAAAATTAAGAACTCAATCTAATGTTATGATATTTAAGCTTACCAAATGTTTGAGAATTAAATCCTGACGATCCACCACCCACACTCCGACTACCGGTAATGATAGTCTGGTCGATTCCATCTCCTACCATCATCAAGTACCTCTGGTTCTTGCCAATGGAGACATACTCTTCATAAACTCCTGCAACCACATGAATCAAGAAATACCCATTGCTCGGATTCGTGTTGATTGGCGCTGCAGCGATTGCAGCATTGATGGTAGTGAAATTCCCACTTCCATTCGGATTTACAACCACCACTTGGCTCACAGCCACATTACCCCCACTTTTTTGGAAGAGTTTTGTTCCAGTCAGTGACTCATAAATGTTCCGGTTTTCGCTTGACATCGTCAATGGGAACTGACCATCTTGTCTGAGATCAACATTCTTGTTAAAAATGTGCTCTCTTTCCGTTAGCCACCGGCTTTTTGTCGTCTCAGGAAACCAACCTTGCGTAAAAAGTGATAGAGACGCACTATATAGCAGTGTTCCATTAGTGAGTGGGGTTAAAAGGGCATTTCTAATAGTTAAATCAGAATTTATGGCTTGAAGACCATCTAAACATGTTTGTTGGTTGGTTAAAATTGCAGAAAGCAAGGTTTGAGTGTCCTCAGCTTGTAATATCTGAAGGGTGTTTGTCGAATTAATGGCTTGAATAGTGTTTGACAAGAAATCAATGTTCAAGCTATAGAGAAATTGGCAATCTTGGAGAGCAAAAATGGTGGTTTGTGACAATGTTTGTTCGAGGTTGAGGTAACCATTGATCAAAGAAAGGAAACTTCCGGTTTCTGTTAAGGCGCGTTGAATTGAAAGCCGGCCATTATCAAATATGGTGCCGGAAGGGTTCTGTGCTAGCGCGGATTTGCAGAAGAATGGGAAAGGAGAAAAGAAATGGAGCATGAGAAAGAGAGAGAGAATGCAAATAGTGGAATGTATGGAAGCCATGTTCATTACACTAGATTTGGATGCCTTGAACACAAGAATATATTCAATTATATATATAGTATTTCAGATGTAACAAATGCTCCAAAGAGAGTTAATATTGATTTATTTGATGGCTGACAAAAGAGATCTAAAGCGTTTGACTTCTACAAATTATTCCTTGACAGTTTATGAAGGTTGTGATGCAATTTAACTCATTGCATTGATTTCAGTATAACGTTGTACTCTTTAAAATCCTTCTTTCAAATGGCGTAAAGTTGTACTTCAGTCTTGCCTTGAGTACTTCAAATTCATTTTGTTGTTAGATATTATGATGGTTTAAAGTAGTTTAAATTTAATTTAACTAATGGTTTTTGAAAAACTTTCTTTGAATAAAGAACCATAAAAGAAAGTATTTAGTCTATTTTCTATTAGTAGATCTTATAATGATAAATTAAATTAGATGTTATAATGACTAATAAATTTCTTTTTAACTAAAGGTTTTTCAAAAAAAGTTATTTGAACCATAAAAGAAAATATTAATTTCTTTTTTCGTTCTTAGATGTTATAATGGCAATTAAATTTCTATTTGAGTAATGCTATCTAGAGGGTAACCTCTTCATATTTAACTTCTGTATTAAATATTAAAACCAAAAAATCTTGTCTTGAAATAACTCTATTTAACTAAAGGGTTTTAGGAAACTGTCTTTGAATCTAGAACCATAAAAGAAAGTATTAGCCCTTCTAAGTTTTTCAAGAACAATTTTATATCTCTAGAGTTCCCCAAAACCATTTCTAGAAGATTGAAACATCTACACCTTAAAAACCTTTTTAGATAAAATAAAAATAAAAATAAAAATAAATAAACAATCAAACTTTTGCTGCGTTTTGGTATGCAGGAATGGAATGCAAGTGACAATGGAATGAGAATGAGAATGAGAATGGAATGAAATAGACATTCTCATTCTATTATTTGGTCCTAAATATGAAATATGTAGAAATGTAATGATAATCACCATTCTAGTATTTGGTTGGATCAATTTAAAATTTAGAATTGAATAAATTTCACATTGAGCTTTCCAAAATATCCTTCTTAGTAATAAGTAAATTAAATTAACAAAATAACATTCTTCTATAATTTTTTTTAAAAAATAAATGGTGGCAGTGGTGGATGGTGGTGGAAGTGGAAAGCGGTAGTGGTGTTGGAAGAAGGCGGCAGCGACAATGGTGAAAGGCAGTGGTGGTGGTGGAAGGAGATAGTGGTGTTAGTGACGGCAGTGGAAGCCAATGAAGGTGATTGTGGTGTTGGTGGTGGAAGGCAGTGACGGTGGTGGACGGTGGTAACGATGGTGGTGGAAGGCAGTGGAGGTGGCAGTGGTGGAAGGGGCGGCGATGGTGGTGGTGTTGGAAGGTGGTGGCAGTGGGGGAATGCGGTGACGGGGGTGGTGGTGGTTATGAAAGGCGGTGATGGTGGTGGAACGTGGTAGTAACGGTGAAAGGTAGTGACGGTGGTGGTAGTGATGGAAGGTGGTAACGGTGGAATGCGGTAATGATGGTAGTGGTAGAAGGTGATGGCTGTGATGAAAGGCGATGGTAGAAGGTGGTGGCTGTGATGAAAGGCGGTGATAGAAGGTAGTGGTAGTAGGGTGAAAGGTGATAGTGTTGGTGGCGATGGCGATGGCAATGGCGTTGGTGTTGGAAAGAGGTGGGCGGTGGTGAAAGTCGATGGCGGCGATGGTGGTAGAAGACGGTAGTAATGGTGGTGGTGAAAGGCGGAGATGGTTGTGATGGAAGGTAGAGGTGGTTTTTGGACTTGGAACATAAGGGTTTTTTTAAGAAATTGAATTTTTTAAAAAAATTACTTAGGAAGGAAATGGCCATTTCATAGATTTAGTTGTGAATGGATTTTCATTCCTAGGAATGGATTAACCATTCCCAGTTTAAATTGCATACCAAACAAAAGAGTGGTTGAAATATGCATTTCATTCCATTCCATTACTGCATACCAAATGCAGCATTAGGCCCGTTTGGTTGGAAGTAATAGAAGGAAAGGAAAAGAAAGGTAATAGTGGGAGATTAAATATTATGTTCCGTATAGGTTCTTAATGGGAAAGAGAGATTCGAAATGATACAAATTAGATATGAAGTTGTTGGTTTTGTAATCTTCTAATACCGAATTTGTCCTTACTTTTATAAAAGACAAAATTTATACAAAAAGGTATGATAATAAATTTATTAATAATTTTATTTCTTTTTCCTTCTCCAAACATGATTAAATTCATTAAAATAATTTTATTTCCTTTCTTTTTTCAAACATGATTAAATTCATTAAAATAATTTTATTTCCTTTCTTTTTTCAAACATGATTACCATATACGGTTAACAATATTCTTCCATTTCCTTTCTCTCCCGACTAATGTTATCTTTTCTTTTATTTTATTTTTGTTTTTTTTTTGGCAAGAAACTCACTTGAACTCTTACTAGTTCATTTCATTTGAGAGGCCAAGGAGATACCGTTAAACCAAAAAGGCTTCTTTTGATATAAATATATGTTTGAGTGTGTGTATATATATATAGATTATAATATATATAACAAGCTGCCTTTGTGAGAGAGAGAGAGACATTTGTGCGAGAGAGAGAGAGAGAGATATGGTGCTGAGAGAGAGAGATGGGATTAATATTTATTTCTACATAGAATGCATATTTATAGGCATTCAAAACCGTGGGCACCAAGCAGCTTCTATAGGAAGCTTGATACTATTTTCAATGTGTGGACCCCACACAAAACACATGTAATCAGAACAGATGCACTGTAATGTTTTCATCAAATGCAAGCAACGAATGGTATCAATTTTCTAGGAGATGTTAGGGCTGTCTTGGAAATCCAAATATTTAGTCCACTTACAATTTCATGAACCCCAAAATTTGTATTAATTTCAAACATGTGCAACAATACTAAAAGCAAAGTGTTTTATACACCCACCAATTTGGCCTAAATGTGTGACGACTTCTGTTGGTTGTTATCTTATGAGCGGGTGCGAGATAAGAAATGAATTATAACACTATATGTAAGGTTTAATATCTTTTTATAGCACAACGCAATTTAAAAACGTGATGACCGTAAACTCATCAGAACTCTAACATTAAGTATGTTTACCTTGAAATAGTATCAGAATAGGTGGCCTACAGATAAATTTTTAGCCCAAATAAGTAAAAAACAGACATATATTATCTTGATAGAGTAAGCATTGTTACCAAATGTCCATCTAAGTTGTTTATTCGATTAGGTGTGAGTAAACTCAGGTAGAGTCTAACCTAATTAATTCAAGGGTCTACATATCATCAACCAAACATTTCAGTCAAATGAGTAGCTCTTAAAAGCATTTTTCATAATTTGAGATGGAAAATTTTAAGCAAGCGGATTCCTTCTTCATCTGTAAAGTGAAAATCTATTTCTTGATCAAACAACTAAAGTATAATAGGGCTTCTGGAATAAACATTTGGCCATTTGTGAACCTTGAGGCACTGTTTTATGCGATCATTGTTCAATTAATTAATCTTTTACCTGCAATGTAGACATTTCTTTCACAATTTTTTATGACATCTTAAAAAAATAATAATAAAATAAAGAAAATATGGAGATGGAAAGACAAAGTCAAAGAATACCAGCCCATACAAGACACAACCTTTTAATGTGGTACATAGTGTCACATTCTTCATTGAATGCTAATGTTTCTTGATAAATCACAAACACATAGGTTGTCCTGTTGATCTTAGTATGCTCTCCCATACATTTTCATACATCATTTTCTCATATGGTCCAAGGAACATGATATAAGTTAGATCATAGTCAATGACTATTTAATTGGAGCCATTTTTATGAACCCCTGGCCCTTCAGAATTGATAGCACAAGGTCTCATAGGTCCAATTTGTTTGGATCTGATTGTATGCACTTGATTTACATACCATCTTAGAAATCCTAATGTTATATAAAATGGATTTGGTTATATACATATACATATACATACATATAGGTATAGATATATCTAAATATTCTTAAAAAATTCTAGTGACAGAGATTAGGAAACTAACAGGTGGTTGCAATGTCATTCATGTACAATAATACAAAGAACAAGAGGTAAACTAAAATCAATGGCCTTATACTCATTTACCAACTAACAAGTAAATCATTTATATATCAAGTCAAATCAAGAAGCCTATTTAAACCCCAACTATTATTGCGGTTGATTCACACTACGATCATTTATTGATGGGCATGTTGCATGTTGATTTTTCAACAGCAATATTGGAAGTGCTAAAACTTGTATGCATAAACTCTTTGCTTTAGAAAGATCAAGAAATTCAAATATGTTAGTATAAATATTTCCTGAATGTTGTCATCATCATTATTATTATCATTTTTGTTCTATCATCATCGCTTGGGTCGGACACATACGTTTTTTTTATTATTATTACATTATCTTAAATAATATGTGTCGTCACAATCATTATCATCTTTGTCTTTGATAGGCTTACGGAGTCGATCACATAAATAATTTATTTATTTAATTATTATTTCTTATTAAATACCAAGTATTTTCTCTAATATTTAATTTTAAAAATTAATTTTACTTACCTCATTTAATGTAAGTTTTGGTCATCTATTATTTTCTAGATAAATAACTCTTCCTTTTGACTGATTTTATTATGAATCAAGTTCGTCTTCTTTACCACTAATTTTCTAGTTAAAATTTACGCTTCTCTTCTAACTGGTTTTACTATGACTTGGAGGGCTGTTTGGCAATCTCATGTTAAGGAAAAGTGACGGTAATCATAATTGCTATAGTAAGTGAAAAGCATAGTCCGATTATTAATATTATTATTATTATTAGATCATATAATAATAATAATAAATTATATATAAAGAAAAGCAAATTGGACGTAGGTCTCAACTCTCACGTGTGTACGTACTCTCAATCGTTATCGATAGCGTCTTCAACAATTGAGACCACAATCTCAAAAAGTCTACTCCTCAATCTCTTGATTGGACAAATGAACACATTAGTTAGTAACATGACATAAAACAATGAATAAATAATATGAGGATTAAAATTGGAACGTTGATTATGAGAGTAAATTGCACTGATCCAAATCTTATTTGTTAAATTACACCAAACATTTATGTCACGTTGAATTTTATAATTACGTCTGTCTTTATATATATACTTTTTATTTTATTGCACTAAATATATTTTTCGGTATATAATTAAAATTTAAAAATTATAAAATTGTCGGCATCATTGTTTTTCGTTATTGACAAGTGTCAACCTTTAAAGGGGAGTTGTAGACATAAGTATTTTTGGGGACAGGTATTAATAAACTAGAGGTATGTGTTAGTTACATACAAATTTATAGAGGGGTAAGTATAATTTGACAAGAAGAGACTTAATGAAGCCTCAAGACGGGCAAGTGTAATTTACTTTAAGGCTTAGTTTGGTAAGCAGGAATTAAATGAAATAGAAATTTCAACCATTCTCTTATTTGATATGACATTTAGAATGAAAATAATTATTTTATTGGAATTAAAATTCATTTCAATGAAAGAAATTCTTGGCGGCCACCACCGCCTCATCACAATCCCCCACCACAACCACTGTCTTCTGGATATCGTTACCACTGACATCATTGTTGCCTTTTTGTCACCGTCACCGTCATTGTTGCCGCCAATGCTGTCGTCACCACCCTCCATTGCCAACACCACCGCATTTCGCCACTGCCACTGTCTTCCATCACCATTATTGTCATCGTTACTGCCTTCCACCGCTGTCGCCGCCACCACCACCACCACCACCATTGCATTTTGTCACCACCACCGCCTTCTATCGCCGCCACTGCCTTCCGTTGTTGCCATCACCATTATCACCTTCCATCGTTATTTTATATTTACAACTAAGCAAAAGAATAAGGATAATAATTCCATTCCATTCATTTCATTAATGCATACCAAACTAGGCCAACTACTAAGTAATTATCCACTTAAATAGAAATTCAAGATATATATACACAGAGTATTAAAAAAGTAAAATATAATTAGAATATTCATAAACTGTTTATAAATTTTATTTTTATGGTTACAGTGCCAAAATATTATAAAAATAATAAAAAATGAAAACAGAAGTAACAAAATATTTAGGAAAAAACTACTCGAAAGCACTAGCCCGAGTCTGATTGCGAAAAATTTCAGCAAAACCACGCCATTTTGGCACAAATATATATTTTTTGAAACAGTGCCACTGTTTGGCATGATGGGTTTTTGGAAAGAAAAAAAAAAAACACTCAAATATGGATTATTTTGAACTCATATTTTTTAAAAAATAAAATAAAATTTATTAAATAAAAAATATATTGTCTAGGCACTCTTTATCCAAAAAAATTTTAATTTGGGCCAAAAGTGAAAAAACCTCTTCTTTTAAATTATGCAACACAAACATTTTATAATTTTTAAAAAACCATTTATTTTCTATAAATACCACAACTTCTATGGACTTATAACAGTTAGGAAAAAATAAATAAATAAAAATAAATTTTAATTTTTTTTTTTGGAGAGTAAAAATTCGAAGCCGTTGATGCACTAGAATTTCCTGACGTGATTTTGGAAAAGTGTGAAGTTACATTTTTGGAGAGTAAAAATCGGGAGAGATTGGTGCCCACGCTAGGAACGCTGCTTCAAAAACGGAACATGACTGCACATGGTTCTCCCCTCTCTCTATCACTCAAAACAGACGTAAAGGTCACAAAAATCTGTATCTGACTTCTCATCTACTCTTCTCTCTCTCACACACTAGTTAAACCTTGTGTATGATGGTAATGGTGTTGGATCCGTAGAAATGAATCGGAGTTTGAAGGAATCTCTGATCGGAGGGAGGTCGCGGCACCGGCGAGGTCTCAGTCTCAACGGAATCTCCAAGGATACGGACGAGAACTTGGATCTCTTCTCTAGGAATCGCCGGACTCTCTCTGTTGCTTCGTCCGACGAATCCGACGGTACGATTCCTCTTCATATGCACCGCATTATCCTTCTCTTTGAATCTTACTACTCCTTATTTACTTGTGGACTGTGATATTTCATTCAAAGCTGTATGACTTTGTTTAATGTACAGTTACTTTTGATCTGATTCTGTTCAATCAGCTAATTAATGCCTACACAACTAGTTCATAATTTATTTCCTACATGTTCAATTATTGGGATTTTATGAAGCCAGAGCGTTTTGATTGTGTTAATTTACTTTTCATTACCTAATTGCAGTTTCAGTGAAATTGGGGAGACTTTCAGTTGGATCAGCCAAACCGTCGAGGAATGGGATAGATGATCTATTGTCATCAACTGACGGAGGAAAGCACGACTACGATTGGTAAATTGTGAATATTTTCCTTCGTTGATTTGATTTATTTGTGTACATTATTCAACTTCAGATCTAGCCCCTTTATATAGTGGTGTTAGGTGGAGTTAAATCAATGGATTTAATACAAATTATGAATCCACCTTTTACAATGTTGTCTCCTTGTTCTATATGTTAATGTTTCAGTAAAACTCAACTGGCATGATAATTTTCTCAAATTCCTAAGGCCTTCGCGTTTTTTTTATTTTTTTTGGGTTTTTTTAGGAATGCTAGTAATTTTCTGATACAACGAAATGGCTCTGAGAGTGAACTCTTTATATGGATAGGTTAAGGATAATCTCTAATCATGCATTTTGGTATGCCTCTTTAATGCTCATTTTCTCTCTCAGAAAATTATCAAAAGCAAAAAAAAAAAAAATTCTCTCTGAGAAATTTCCCAAACACTGTCTTCACTCTTACCTTCTCTTTGTACCCTAATTTTAACGAAAGCAAATATGGTTTCGTATCTTTGAGATAGATAGAATCCCCTTTTTCATCATATTCTATTTAATTTAAATTATAATTGATTATATTTCTGAATAAAAGCACCATTATACATTACACTATCACATAAAAAAATTATTAACTTAAATGTGCAAGACATGACCATTTATCAGTATTTAAGTTTTGGACACAATTTAAGATGAAATCTTATATCCAAAAACCTGGGTTTTAGGGAGGTCCAATATATAGATGCATACTGGCACCCGATACTCATAGTCGAGTCCATGTAACATGGGTTTCACACATACATCACCCCTGGACATTTCTGCTTTAGCCTAATGTCCAGGGTGTCTCACAGGGCATTGGGTTGATATGTGCCTTTATTTTCATTCTCCCATGCGTCTTCAAAAATTGTTCAAACCTAGTGAGTTCATTTTGCTCGATGTTAACCTCCACCAAATTGAGGTCAAGTTTGCACATTTTTTAGTATGAAGTCACTTCTAATTAGTGATTTTGGATTTGAAGTTCAACTTAGGGTTATGATTATTAATAATATTAAACACACAAATTTTTTAATCCAACTTGCAAAATACAAGATAAAAAAAAAGAAATTCATTTTGCTGCCATGTTAGAAACTTGACATACCTAAGGAAGGAAAGAAAAAAAAAAGAAAAAGAAACTTAACATTTCTGTACAGCATTCATTGCAGTGTGGTGAAACTTGAATTAAAATTGTATTATAGATTGTTATGTGTTTCTGATTGTACCCAATAATGTTTCTAGGCTTCTCA
>JAOTQH010254408.1:0-11668 GCA_025631255.1 Cornus kousa | reverse complement strand
ACGTAATTACACAAGGGCCCCTATCAACTCTCTGTAATTACATAATGGCCCAACACTTATATATATATATATATATATATATATAAAACATTCTAACATATTATAACTTAAAATATGTGATTTCATTGCACCGATGCATATCATAAAATTACTAGCTTCTTAAACATTTTACTTCAGGGAAGTTTTGTTTATGTTCTTAGAAATAAATGATAAAGCAATCAAACTTACAACACAACCTTACCGCATGTTTGAGATTTCTCATCTCCTATTAGGGTTCTTTACGTTTATTATTATTATTATTATTATTATTATTTCTTTCATGATAAGTAAAGATATATTAACAAACACGCTCAAAGGGGAGCGAACCCATAACAAAGCAAACAAAACAAAAATGCAAACGCGTCAATACAACGATAAATTGTCAACAAAATCCAAAAAACTATCTACAGATGGCAAGAATAAAGAGAATGCAAAATATTCGCCTTGATAACCCACACCAATGACTCCTATCCTTCGAAAGATCTCCTATTCCTCTCATGCCACAACCCCCACCAAATACAAAGAGGAGCAACCCTCCACGCCTTCCTAACCCGACTTTCCACTCGACTCCCTCTCCAAGCTTCTAACATATCCATCGTGTTACTTGACACTACCCATTCCACCCCAAAAACATTCAGCACCAGACTCCGAACATCCGCTGCCACTATACAATGCAGCAAGAGATGATTATCCGATTCGTCTGCCTTCTTACGCATGCAACACTAATTAACTGTTATTTGGCGTCTTTTTCTGAGATTATCCAAAGTAAGAATGCTGCCTAGCACCGCTGTCCATGTGAAAAAAGCCACCTTTATTGGAGCTGAAGTCCTCCAAACAGCCTTCCAAGGAAACCGTTGCTTATCGAATTCATAAGACTTTTATAAAACAGCCTCACCTTAAACATCCCTCTAGAGTCCCCCTTCCACACCATCTCATCCCTTCCTTCCCCCTCCACCACTTGACTATAAATTAATCCCATTGATTCCGTAAACTCCAACAACTCCCAATCATTAAAATTTCTGCGAAATCTCACACCCCAACTAGCTCTCCTATTCTCTAACCGAAAATAATCTGCCGCCACCGCATGCTTCACCTCAACCATTCTATAAAGTCTAGGAAACCTACACACCAACGCCACATCCCCACACCAAACATCCGTCCAAAATCTCACAAAACTACCGTCCCTAACTCGAAACCGTATCCGCTTAGAGAATTCGTCCCACCCCCTCCTAATACCTTTCCATGACCCCATACCTGCTGATGCATTCACACCTCTGGACACCCAACCTCCCTCTTCTTCCCCAAACCGACAAGCAATAACACACCCTCAAAACATGGACCTTTCTTTAGGTATTATCTCATTATTGAAGTAGTTGGATTTCATTTGAGTTTTCACATCAACATTCGGACTGAATTACAATCTATTGTCACATGTGTAGTCCATCACACCTTTTCGAAAATAACCGAAGTGTACTCCCAATCGTTTTGGTCTCCATGACCTTTTTCTTCATCCTGTCAGTTGTACATTGAAAATCTTTAGTCAATTCTATTGTTTAAAATTTGGTGGCTATTGACATTAGTCCACACTATAACACATTAAGGCAAGTAATGTTGTCAATACGTGTGTACTTGACATGCCATCTACAAATGTTATAATGTACATATATGCATATTATTTGAGTTGCTTTTGTTCGCATAATCTATGTCGGTGGAGTTCGTTTCAGTAACCCGTATCTTTGAATCACATAGTGCAATGATGGCACATCTGGAGCAACAACAAATTTGTTACAAGCATATAAACATATTGTCTGAGTGAGTTTCAACACATTAATTATGGATGGTGTAGGCCCGATTGCCTACCTTCGAAGGATGGGAGTCCTTCCACTCTTCTGACTCTACAATAGATTGTTGACAAGTCTTGCTTTACTATTTGGATTGCTCCAGTAATTCCGGTAATCTCCTATCTCTTCCTTCCATCTATCCCTCTCTCTTTCTTTTCTCTTCCTTTCTCTCTACATTCTCTCACTAAATTGGTGGCCCAAAACCAGTGGAGGGGCCCCGGTGCATGGAGCCTTTCTGTTACGTGTCTTTTTATTTCTTGACATCTGGTCATGCTTGATCAATTGAGCACACTTTGATTAATTAAAGTCCACTATCCTTGACCGGTTCAAGTCCACTATCTATGATTAGAGGGATGGGGTTCCTTTGCCAAATGTCTTTTATTTTTTGACATCTGGCCATGGTCAATTGATCGAGTGCATTTCAATCAATTGAAGTCTGCCATCCTCGATCCAAGTTCACTTGAGTCATGTCAATGAGATGTGTCTGACACGCCCGTCCACGTTTGAGCAATCGAGGGTTTTTAATGATCCCTATTCCTGGGAAAATTTTCTGGAATGTTACAGTTTATCAATGAAATTTAGACTCAATTGTCTTTTGTTACTACATGTTCAAAATAAAACCAATTTTAAGGTAGAATTGGTTCAATTATGATTGAATTTGATTAAAATTTTTACATATATAATTATAAATAAAAAATAAATTTTTTTTTTTTTTTTTTTTTTAGAGAATATTGTGATTTAACAAATATCAAAGTATATCTAGTTATTTTGGATTTGAATCACTATCCAGATATGGATCAAATTTGGATATGCTAATTATTATCAAATTCGAAATAGTACATGATTGTTTAGGATGCTCTGGGTTTTGCTAATTTTGGTCTGACCAGTTAAATTCGGGCCATTAATTGTCCTGCTTCAGTGTAATTACTATTCAAGAAGGGTGAGATTTTGACCATTTCAGTGAAGCTGAGGATGCAAGTAAATGACATCCAATTTTGCTCACTGAATATGATTTTTCTGAAGAAGAGGAAAAAGATAAAAAAAACAAAAAAGAGCATATGAATGCTTTAATTTAATTTCAAGGCACTAATAAGAGAATTATCTTTTAATTGTTTTAGCGCAATAAACTTTAAACTGATTTGTCCTAGAAACGGCAGCAAGCAGTCAAGTTTTGCAGGTGGTGTATTCTTTATGCAATGAGAAGTTGTCATGTAAATGATTGATGTTATGTGCAGTACAGTCAAGATTCAATTCAAACTGTTATGTGAAACATGTCTGTTTTGTTTAGATCTCATCTGAAAATTGTGCCAAAAATGTTACATTGCTTGTGTTATAGTTTAGGAATGCAATTCATTTTATTAATAGGAGAACGTATTTCACTGCACCGCAGCATCTGATCAACAATGCGAGCAGCAGTGGCAGGGGAAGAGGTAGGGGCAGAGGAAGAGGCCGTGGCAGGGGTGTTCGACTGCCAGACAGAGAGTCTTCTCTACATGAGGTTGAATCTGTCCCTTGCACATCCATTCAGCATTGCAGCAAACCAAACCCAAGTCCACAACTGCTGGTGGATAACAATTCAAAGGAATCATTAGAGGAGAATATTGATGTTGGCGATGGTGCCAATCCAGCGGTTCAAAGTTCCATTCTGAATGCTGCCAATCCAGCGGTTCAAAGTTCCATTCTGAATGCGGATTTAGATGTGAGTGCAGATAGAACAACCACAGCAGTAGCGGCCTGTGCCTCATCAGAGGGGCCTACCGAGGTTAATACCGAAGAGTGTCGTGACTGGTCACTTTCGGAAATGGACAGAATGGCAATTGACCCTCTTCATCTTGCACATCTCAATTCAAGGTTGGATGAGGACGAGGAAAACTATGATGAAGAATAGTAACTAACCATGATTTGAAGGTTGTGCTAGTAGAATGAAAATTGTTGGACCGGATTAGCAAGAAGCTTATGGAGACCATGACACGTCTACATGGCACGAGGATCGCTTAGTCCCCTTAGTAGTTTTTTTTTTTTTTTTTTTTTCTCCCTCCTGTAGCCATCTCTCTTTTGATTCCACCAGAAGCTGTATCACCATATGTTTGCTATTTGTACCATTTGCTGACAACAGTTCTAGAGCAATATTTTCCCTAAGCCTGGGTGAGAATTAAATCAAGCACTTGGAACTCTTGTTTAACATAGTATGAATATGGAATCTCATTTGCAGAGCTCTCTGATATGCAGTTCAAGTCCAGTAACATTTTATATTTACCAAAGAGAGATTTGCAGTTGGATTTCTTGCAATAATGTACATGGATATTCAAATTAGGTTTTTTATTTTTTGTCTTCTTCTTTTCTGATATTCTGAAGGCTAAGCGCCACAGGATACAGGGTGAGCTTTTCCATATCGATGAACACTCCAAACCAGTGTGCATGATTTGTTCTAATCAAGGGGCTTTTTACCAGGTTTATCAACTGGCGTGCTCGCGAACCAAAATATTTTTACACATGCCAGTTCTCCCTTGCAAGGCTTAGATGGTTGTCGCTGTGTTGTTTGCCCATTCTTCCTTGCAGTTTGATCTATATAGAAATGTAACCAAAATGTTTTAAGCTGAAACAGAAGGGAGCATTAAAACCTAATTATTTTTCTGATTTTTTATTTTTTATTTTATTTATTTATTTATTTTTTGGCTAAATGAAATTTCTATTGCTTCATATGAATTTATGAAGAAAATTTTTCACCATCTACCCTTCGTGATGTCAAATACTAACAAGTGAAGCCGGCATGTATTGGCATTATACACTACTGTGAAGTATGACAATGAGTCGTTCATAAAAGTGATGCAATGTAAACAGGAAGACAAAAAAGAAAGAAGATAAAAGACGGACTTGTTTTAAATGAAATCTTCAATTCTTTTGCGATTAAAAGTATATCATTCACACATGAAAAACAGAATTTGAATTACGAATTACAATTCAAGCCTTCTTTTTGACCCAAGAATTCATGTGAGCTACCTAGAAGCTGAAGGATATGTGGCTACCTGCTTTTACAAGGGCAAGACCTTCCCCATCCAAATCTGATCTCTAACATTCCTTCCCCCCCTTGTCGAACTCCTCTAATGGGACCTTCCCCATCCGAATTCAACCTCATTCTCACCGTACTCGAACTCTCAATCTTGATCCAACCTCTGGACATTCTTCCCACTCAACTCACAATATGCTCATTGACACTAATCGGTTAGACATTTGGAGATATTTATTCATATTTTCTTTCCAAATAGAATGTCCTGGAAATCATATATACCTTTCCACAACACACGATTTCCCACATGATATTGAGAATGTTTTGAAGGCTTTCCGTTTGGTCTATGTCAGAGTTAAAGCTAGTAAGGGCTAAGGTTGCTTTTGAGATATTTGCAACGTATTGCTGAAAGAGTTGACAAAGGCTAAATTGTAATCCATTATTCACAATACTAGTTGTGTTTGGTCTAACAGAGTTATAAGGGAAATTGTAAAAATTCAGAATCTTTAATCTGCAGACTTTCTTCCAAATCATAGTCCGAATGGTTTGGTAGACCAATGCTAATGGTGAATAGCGTGCAGTCTCAGCTTTGGAAAGCCTAGTGATACTTCCTTGCCTTTTAAAGTAGAAGGGTAAGGGTGGAGTTTGAGGATTAGTTTTTTGCCAAGATAAAAAAATAAAATAAAACAAAATATCTTTTGGATTGGCATTTATGTGTTGTGTTTGTGAGAGAGAATTTTTCTGGAATAGCACAGTTCAAAGTAATTCTGATTTCAGGAATCTGCCCATGATAAGGGCCATGGAAACAGAGCAGATTGATACAGGCACATATAAAGAGAGTTAAGAGCAGTTCTCTGCTTGCTGCAAATTTTTTTCTTTCATTTCTAAACTTTTCTATCTGTGGTTGAAACATTATTTTATTTTTTTATTTTTCAAATCCTTGAACCTTCATTGATACTCAACTTAAATGTCAATACCCGAATCACTTTTCATTAGAGATTCGCTTGAAAAACGACTATTGCTACATCATTTTAAAAAGAAACCATATCAACAAATCTTTTTTCAACAGAAATTATTAAGAGATGTTGAATGAGTGCCTACGGATCAGACTACAAGAAGTGCCAATTAGGTTGAGCAATGTGAATGTAGTTTTACTTTTTACAGAGGGGCGGTATGTACCATATATACAAAATCTTATCAGGAGAGAGAGAGACTTGCTCAGATAATATAGTAGTTTAACATCACATTTATATATATATATATATATATATATATAGTAGTTAACATCATACAATTATTTTAAAAGCCAGAAGATAAGGAGTGCAACATTTTTCATATACCAGATAGTAGTATGTTGTGCCTCGACCAGTATTGGATGGTAACTTCCAAATTCAAGAGCGATCCGGCGCCATATGATTGAGAAGGAAAGCACCTTCATTATTCTTATGTACCTCCACCTTGAACTTCTCTTCTTTGTCTCCCCTCTTCACCTTCAGAAGCATATCAAACTTGGCAGTTTCCTCGATAATCTGTTATTACAGTTTGAACGTCAATTTCAGGAATAAATAGCATGCTCATACATCCCATCAACAAATGTAGTATATTCCACATCCGTCACGGACGGGTCCTCTTCACTACATATCAAGTATCAACAACTCAAATTGTCGATTCACTCGCAACACGCACACACACACATACACATATATATATATAACATTTACATTTATAACCATATATACAGATAGTGGAGGTCTCCGGGACATAGAAGGGAAAGCAACAGGCAAATCTGAAATAAGACTCATTAGTAATCGTGATCGAGTCCATTGCATCCTACCCAAAATAGGAAACACAACCTAAACGATCTCCTTATCAAGTAATAACAATTAACAAGTAACTATGAAACAAGAATCCTAATAGTCGTCGAGAAACTAACAACAATGGTCCACTTTTCTAGTCTCCCTCTATGACCTTCCTTTGGATCACGAGGGAAGTTGAATATGGACCTCGTGGATCTCCCGCATCATACACCCTGATTAGATTTCTAGCTATGATTGTAATCACACTCTCCACAAAATGCCTGTAAATGAGACATTATAGATTGCTTTGCTGAATCACCACCAACACTACCACCCACTAGATATCTACACATGCATTCTGGCCAGCATTCCTTAATACTCTCAATGGCCTTCAGCTTAACCTTGCGACTTAACCGTATCAGTCATGTCTGCCACACGGAATCTCTTCATTTTTATATTAATCAAAACATCTCTTCTAAACTCGGCCTGTCTCCAGTACTTACCAACACATCTAGTTCCTTTCATTGCTTGCTTCAAACTCTGTTTCAACCTTCTCACCCACTTTTTGGTTATATACGTCCATGTTCTATGCATCCGCACAAGAAATACTGTAATAAATGCAAATAAACCAAAACAAATGGACAATAGTTTCAACCATAGAAAGCTTGAAAAGGACTCAAACCTACTGTCCTATGCTCAGAAATATTTTAAGCAAATGTGGGTTGAGGTAAGGTTACTCACCCTTTCAACTTTCTATTTTTCCACCAATGACATCAAAAGGTGGCGTAATGACCCATTAACCATTTTGGTAAGGTTTCCAGAATAACTCTAAGCTCTATAATATACCCTACATCTCTGGATATGCGTCATCATATGTTTATGCAGTTTCTACCAATAAACTTCTCTTCTACAAAGCAACAGTTCTATCACGACCAAAATCATCCTCCTCCAAGGCTGCCACCAAAATTTTCTTCAATTGTTTTGACTGCTTTAAACAAATAACCATTTTACATAAAGAGAAATCTGTTGCTGCCTATCAATCATCCTATATATAACTGCAATCGGTTCAGCCTCATATAGTTCCTTTCAGAGTTCAAATCCAACCCCCCTAACACCAGTAGGGTTCAGCAGAAGTATTCTCATACTCGAAACATCAGCCACCATATTTTGAGTGTAAGCTTCATGTCTACATAGAAGTAATATGCTTGTCTGAAGTAGAATTAAACAATATAACCATGTTACTATTATAAATACACAATGTTTTCTTTTCCCCTCCTTTTATGATCAAAGTTTACATGTTAGTGTGCATAACATCAAAGTATAGTAGTGTGAAGTATGAGGCAAATTCAGAAAGAAAACATAGGGAAAGATGAAAATGAAGGTCTCAATGCAAACTTATGCCTTTTGATTCACAATCTATATATGTACAGTCATTATAGCATGCACATATATATATATATATATGTATATATATTGCCTCTTTAGAGTAATAATAATCCATCCCATTTATGGTAATCCTTGGGCATAAAGATTTGTTGGCATTCATTACAACACAATACCGAGATTATAGAGAGAAAATTGCAAGTAACCAGCAAAAATGATAGCAATCCTACATATCATCTCATGCATTTTGAGTTTCATCACATGTTCGGTACAAATTTTTTTGGACTAGTAAATGTTCAGTACAATAAAATGGAAAATATTAATTTCAAGCATCTCCAATCAACTCTAAAACATAGCATACAAATCATCAATGTCATATGTTTGATTACGTAAAAAAAAAAAAAATAAAAAAAAAAAAATAAAAAAAAAAAAATAAAATTTATGCTGCTAATATCACATATAGTGATAAAGGTAAAATTAACAAAAGCACATAAGTTACTGACCTCAGCTCTCGCATGAACAATGTCTTGAAGTTCATAGGGAAATAGTGAGTTCGATCGCTGCTGGATGGTCTTAACAGCATGATTTGCAGCATCCTGGACTACAGGATCATGGACAGGCACAGCTTTCCATCCTGGGGCATGGTCGCCTGATTTGCAAAAAACTAGAATAAGTATGATGAACCCACAATGTTATTAGCTTGAAAATTTGCAAGGGAACGAGTACCAAGTATTTCATCCATGGATCACAATGTTGTTAACTTGAAAATTTGCAAAGGAAAGAGTACCAAGTATTTCATCCATGGATCACAATGTTACTAGCTTGAAATTTTGTGATAGTTGAACCGCAAATGGTGCCCACAATTTGCAACAATCTTTAAAAGATACTACTTATATGCAACATACAAGTGCAGAAATAAATTAAGGGGGCATTTCCATGGGTCATAATTAAAAAATACACAAGAGTATTCAATTGTATAACATTTAGCTCAATTTCTTTTATTTCTAGATTTTACTCCATAAATAGAGTTAACAAATCATTAATCATCAACTAGAGTTCATGCTAAGTTCAAGTGCTTTAGGGAGTTATGGAGTGCAGAAGACACCAACCGTGTTGCAAGTTTAGCAGAAGCATCAGATATTTATTTATAGCCTATTAGGTCCATAAGACTTATGTTGACATATTAGGTCCATCGGCGGCAGAAAATCTTGGAAGAGGATTTTGTCAATCCTTTTTGTAGTAGCGCAATATCCAGATCAGCACCTATTCCACTTGATGAAAGGCGTTGGGATGGTGGTTTTAAGAGGAAAATTCCTGAATTTGTACGATATCTTGGTAGAGAAAAAAAAAAAAAAAAACTTTTGATCGAAGAATGTCATGCAGCCTCCGTGGTCGAGCCAAAATACAATATAAACCGCTAATAGAGAACATACATCAATTTGGGTACCACATCAAAAGGCATAATGTCAAAAGGCATTGCGATGAGGGTGGAACTCTACTACATCGAATTTTCACATCAGAGGTTACAAGTCACTTAATTTGTAGCCAAACTTGATTACAAGTTCTTTCCAACTCGAGGGGACTGGTGCAGTCAAAATCCCTAATTTTCTGCTGTGGACTTTGTGTTTTTTTTTAAACTTCCCATGTTCTGAAATTTTCCTTATTTTGGGTAGTTTTCTGATTTTCAGCAACTTTCCTATTTTGATTTTATTTTATATTTGGTAGTTACAAATATAAGGATATGTTATCGAGCATCCAGATTGTGTCGACCAAGTGTCCGAGATGTGTCGGCCAAGTGTCCGAGATGTGTCGGCCAAGTGTCCGAATAATAAAAATTATTTTTAAATTATGGACACGGTCATGAAGTGTCCGAGACTTGTCAGGAGTGTCGATCTTCGACACGGTGCCCAACATGGACACGACACTTCATAGAAATTGTCCATGCTTCTTAAGCAATCTTATTATACTATTATTCTGTTCACATTGCAGACTAATAATCTCAATTAATTGAAAACGTATGTCGGTCATATAAAGATGTTTTCAGAAATTATATATCCAGTAAACCATAATATAATAAAGAAACTAAGTTCAAGGATAAGTCAGCTATCTAAATATAATAAAGAAACGATAACATATCAAGTTTGTATCGGTCAAGAATGAACTTTAGATCAATACCAATCAAATGAATTACAAATCAGAAGTTCACCAACAACAACTAAAAAAAAAAAAAACAATAAACCTCAAAAATGTCAGGTACCTTTCTTAGCACCAAGATCTGAAGGAGTAAACGAGGGGACGTCACCTGCATGCTTGAATTCTTGCAATTCCTTGAAGTTCATCCATGGTTTTACCCAGACCTTTGCCTCATAAAGTTTCTTTTTACCAGCATCAATAGCCTCGATAGTTAGATGATGCAGAGTACCAGCAACCACCTGTTCTTGCGTCTTCACCACCCTCAGAAACTCAAGGAGTGCATTCTTCCCAAAAACAAAAAAAATACTGTGAGTGCTATTTTAGAATAACAAAATACATTTAAAGAAAAAGAAAAAAAAAAAAAAGAAAAAAAAAAAAAAACTGAGGCAGAGATAAGAGTCCAAAAGAAATAAATAAATCATGCCAAAGCAATAAAAACTATAATGGATGTCTACGACTCTACAAAGGATTTAAGGATTGCCATCCTTCTAGCAAAAGATAGGCTTCCACTAGAAATGCACTGAATGAGTAGGCAAGTTAATGATCATGCACAGTTACTAAATGATTCCTACTAACTAGTTGGAAATCTTTTTATGCGCCATTCAAATGATATAAAAGACCTACTCTTTTTCTTCTTTTTTCTTTTTTACCATGCAGGATGGTTCTTTAGATTGACTGTGACTGTCAAAGAGGTCCACCTAAATGGCACACTTGGAACAAAAGAAATCACAATACCATCACTCTTGATATTTGTCTATGCACAAGAAGCAAGTTCTACTCTCACATTACAATGTAGCTAGCTTCTTTTATGACACTATGTCTTCAGCTGAAAAAATAATAATTTCTCAGACCTCACCACTAAAAACCACCAGGGTCCATGCCTTTCATAATGTCAAATGTTAAGTGGCTGTGGAACAGTCACATGTGTCAGCCAGTACTAAAATTATTAAGAAAGAGAGCAAGAAAAATCCTTAAAACAATATGAGAATTGATTTGCTTTGAAACAAAAAAATAAATAAAGTAAAAAATAATCATCTCTCTCAACAGACCCGAATTTTTTTAAGAGAAAATCTAAATGTTATGACACCATTACTAATGCTGATCATATAATTAGTAAGTGACAATAAATTTCAAACATAACCCAAGCCTTTCCCAAAGCATCAAACCCACTAGTGAATCAACATTAGGATTCAATCGGTTGACTCAAATTCAACAAAGTGACCCAAAAATTACTAAATCTTTAAAAAAATTACATAAGCCTAACAGATATATGATACATTAAAACTCTCACAAAGTTGGAAATTTAGCAACATATTATTGCAATACACACAAACATAAACAGAATTGGTTGACTCAAATTAATATATATATATATATATATATATATATTGAAGTACTAAATCTTTAGT
>JAOTQH010254388.1:0-11668 GCA_025631255.1 Cornus kousa | reverse complement strand
GTGATGTAGCCCTTTGGGCTCTTTGTGCCGTGGATGTAGGCCCTAGTGGCTGAACCATGTAATATCCTTGTGTTCTTAGTGTTTCATTTCTCTCTTCGCTTCCGTTTTGTGCTTTACAACAAGTTATACTCTCACAAGATACTGATGCGTCATAATTTTAACTTGTGATTTAAGTAAAGATAAAATTGTTGTTGATGCAATGTTGGAACTTAGCAAAAATGGGAACCAAAGACCCCTCAAAACCTGTGATCCCCAACGCCACTTACAATGGTTAGATTGACAGTGTTGATTTGTTTTGTGACTAAGAAGTGTCAAATTGTTAGTTACATTTTTAAGATAAAAAGAAAATAAAGCATCCAATTTACAATAAAAAAGAAAAATAATGGAAAAAAATTTATTTTCTTCATTAAGAACATTTAAATTTCGAAAGACATAGTTAAGCTACTAAAGAGCATTTAAATATTGAAAGATGCACACACTATGTTAAACCCTGAACGCTAACATTATTACTGCATTGGTATCTGGTGCTTACTCTTTACAGTGGAAGTATAATGCCATCTCCATTGCAATTCTGAAAGATTGAAATTGCAAATCTGACCATTTCCTATTAATTGTCTTTACTTTTTTTTACCCTTATTGATTTCCCTTGGTCTGAAATTGTTGAAAAAATTATTCATATGATTCTCTGTGATTATTATATTGGCATAGATGTTGCTAACATCTGGACTGTGCCAACCTGAATATTAGGAGCTCACTTGCTTTGCTATCCTGGAGCATTTAACATGACTACTGGTCCACTGCATTGGGAGCTAATGCAGAGGGCAAGGTAATGCTTTAGCATGTAGTATCTGCAAGTTACTTCCTTGTAGAAATCTTCAATTTTAAGTCCTTTTGGGAGTATATAAAATTCTGGTTGATTGGGGGAAGATGATATTTGGAATTCTTTGCAGTAGACAATTACATCTCCGGGCTTCTGTTTGTTTTATGGACTTCTGCCTGCTCTGTATTTTTTAAGTGTTGATTACTTATATGTTTGGTCATGTGCCTGTGCTAGAAAAAAGTTAATGTTGCCTTGAACACCTAATATGTCCATCACTATTAGAAATCCACCATTCATAATACATTTTCTTGCTTTGTCATTGGCTGTGGAGGACCGAAATGAATCATGCAATCATGGGTGTTTTGTCTTATAACAAATGGCAAAGAAGATATAATATTAACAATATGGAAGAAGTTGTCCTTTATGTGTGACAAATAACAAGCAGCCAATCAAATGCTAATGGTCTTAGTGACTGAACTTTGCTGTGGTCTTTTGAGGAGTACTGATTGAAGTTTTCATTTGCTTTTGTCCTCTTTTAATTTTTTATATATTTTAAATTCACTTTTTGTTTAATGTTTTTCTCATCTTTCTTCCTACTATGATGTAATTATTACTGAATTGCATGGCTTGTGTGAAGTGTATCTCTTAACAGTACTGATTATATGTTCGTCTGTTGACCTGCAGGGCAGCGGATTGTCAGGTATTCTCTTCGTAACTTTCTTATTATGTTACATGTTAAAACTGCTAGTAATATATTTATGGCACTTAATAATATGTTTCCAACCAATTGTCAAATCTTAAGACCGAAGGTTCCATGCTTAGCGCACTGATGCTTTTAACATAGACAGTGGGAGTTTGATTGGTTTGAAGTGGAACCTATTAATCCATCTTTTATTTTCAGTTCTAAGCCATTTTAAATATTGAAAGGAGCTATTGCTTCTACTTTTTCCTCTCTATTACTTTTAGGTGGTCTTATCTGACCTGCTGTTGTGTAACGCAAAATTCCTTTCTGTATAAAAGGTTTTTGGAGAACCTTTCAGAAATAAAAAAATAAAACAAATAAAAGCCACAACTTCAAATGTCAAAACCAGGCTTCTTTTATTTCACTACAAGCTATTTACTCTTCCATTATAAGGTCTAGTGGTGTTCTACAAATTCGGAAACCACATATCACATTTAGTGGTGACCACTGTGTCACATAGTATTCTTCCCCATTTTTGTTCCTAAATCGTGATGCTCTCAATTTGGTAAGGTTATTGCTGCTCTGTACATTTGTAGTTCTTATAAGAAAAACTGTCATTCACAGATTATTGATCTCCCAGGAAGAAAAAAAAAAAAGAAGAAAAAGAAGTTAATGCATAGATTACCTAGTCGGTTTGGTAGCTTCCAGTTCTTAAACACCTGGTGATCACTTAGCTGGTGAACATGGGTCTTGCCCTGAACAACACACTGTTTAATTCTGTAGAACTTTAGTCATTGCCACATCATTGCTTGGAAAATTACTGATGTTTGAAGTATGTATCGAACATCATCTCATAATTGAACAAAATAATGATTTGTGTTATGTTTAGGTTTCACTACATATTTCCTGTCATAAAATTTTTCGTTTGTGACTTATTTGGTGTCCACACCCAACTGACAGTTGTATGTCGCAACTTGTTCACCTGCCCGAGATGCTGGTGCTGGTTATGTGGCTTGGGGCCACTCCACCCTTGTTGGACCGGTGAGCATATACTGTCAATATTTGAGTCTTCCGTAGTTTCTTACATCCTACTTTCATTTTTATTTCTCATTTTTTGCTTATGATTTTAATTATCTAAATAATGGAGCATGTGTTCTGACAAATAATAGAATAGGCCTAAAAATTTGAACCTTTCAATGATATAATTTATTTGTTTTGAGCGTTGAAGAAGCCTCTGATGTTTACAAATTTTTTTAGCCTTGAGTACCAATGTCTAAAGAAAATTAATGTGGCAGTATGGAGAGGTACTTGCGAAAACTGAGCATGATGAGGCGATAGTCATTGCAGAGATCGATTATTCGCTAATTGATCTCAGAAGGTAAGATGCTTAACCACCATGGAATAATAAACTTTCCAAAAATTTTCCAAATTTCTTAGTTTTGATTGATTATGTGGTAGTCATTTCCTTGGTAAATTCCATCATTCTACTGGCCACCTTACTAAACTAATCATTCCCGATCCATGTATTTGTAGAGATCATTCATTCATTCATCAATTTTCCTGCTTTTTATCAGTTTCCACGATCTTATAAGAATTTAGGCAGATGAGTTTTTCACCATTTTTTTCTCGGATCTGAAATGATACAGATGCATAACACAATCATTTTTGCACTTTGTGGCCACATAATGTCCATTTTCAACGAGGATATTTTTTCCACAGAAATAAATGGACCCTACAAATGATTTAACTCAATCCTCCATGGTTCCTTAGTTTCTAACTTGTGTTATAACTTGCAGGACATACCTTCCATTCCAGAAGCAGAGGCGAGGGGATTTGTACCAGTTGGTAGATGTTCAAAGGTTGAATCCCAAATCGACCAAATAAGGAATTTGAGAAACTCTAAAGGGATGTGAAAATGTGAGAGTTAAATGGTGATGAGGACAGCAACCATGAGAACATCTCACAGGGTCAACCATTTATACTCACTGGGTCAACCATTTATATGGCGTTAACTTCCCAAAAAAAAAAAAAAACATTTATTTGGCGTTGTTAGGATGAACTGTGCCCGAATGGGTTTGTTGGATGTTTCTGTAATGTCATACAGCCTTCATTTGATGAAGGGATAATTTAAGTAATTTCTCTCTTTGTTGGCTAGACCTTAGCATTTTTTTTTTGGTCCTTGCAGGACATACCCTCCTTGTCACTCATTTTCTTTTCTTGTCTTTTCCTTCCTCATATCTGTCATACAACTTGAGGGGCAATAGAGTGCATCCATGATGGCATTCCCCTTCCAATTCCATTAATTACCATGGGACTAACATCATTAGCAATTTCTCCATTGACGGAATTGCCCATGAGTGGACTCATTTCCTATATGATTAAGTGGTGCTTGGTTCTGGGAGTAAATACCCCAATGCTCATATTACTCCTTTGGCATTGGGCTAATAGCACCCATGAGACACCTAAATGAATACTCAGCACATTGAAAGTATGACGTATACAAATCTTAAAACAGCACAATTGTTGAAGAATTGAGAATTGTAATACTCCTAATTTTAAAAAGATAGTTTTAGTATTTTAATTAAGTATTTTGTTGTGTTTTTAATTATTTAGTATTTTATTTGTGCGATATTTGAATTAATTGAATTTTTATATTTTGTTTATTTGAATAAACGGTCTCATTTGTAATTATTTGAATTGTTTACGTTAATTATATTATTGGATTGAATTTTTTGTAATTAAGTTACGTGATTTTTTTTTTTTTAAATACATTAATTTACTTACGGTTCTTTTGGACGTCACTTAAGTTTAGCCGACATAGAATTTAAACGTAGGTTTTGTTTTATGGGCCGACTAGGATTAAGAGTAGGGCTCTGTCTCTAATATTACACGGATTAGGGTTTTCGAGTTAAGCCTATAGATACAACCATTATGCCTTAGCCTAGGATTTACGATCATTACTTATAGCACATAAACGTGAAGTTAGTTTTGTAAAAACAGATGGTAGAAAGAACAGAGCACTGTAAGGGTTGTCAAGGAGAAGAACAGAGAGGAGCAAGGGAGGGTTGTGGTGGACTATCTAGAACCAGAGGAGGCTTGACAGTAGGTCAGTGTTGCCAAAACAGTGGACACGACGCCGGGATTTCATAACTAAAATCACAGGCAAGTTCTTTTCTTTTTCTTTCCCTATGGCTCGTGTTCTGTGCACCTAGATAGTCTCTAGGGTTTAATCAATTAGTAATTGAAATTTACATGTTTAATATATGCTATATTGATGATCTGTTTGTGTTAAAATCAAATCTGTTATAGTTCATGCATGTTTCGTTTCAGTTTTCTATTCTTTAAGCATGTTGTTTCTGCTGTAACTTTAGTCTCTGTAATTGATTTCAAGTACTGTAAACAACCCATAGGAATGTTACTAGGGTGTTATAAGACTCTTAAGATGAGTTTTAGAAACCAATAGAGTGGTAGGAATGGTCCAGAGACAGAGCAGACCGACTAAAGCGAAACAGGAATGGACTGAAGCTCTCAGAAGGGGAAAGAGCTGGCTCTACGGAGGGAGGAGCCGGCTCCCCCATGAGTAGAGCCGGCTCTAGAGGGAGTATATCTGGCTCTACCCCAATAAGAGGTGGCTCAAAGCCCCTCTGAGCCAGTTCTAGCTTGGTTTAGAGCCTGCTCTTCAAGTTTAAGAGCAGGCTCTCTCACAGGGGTGGTTTATGGAGTTTCGGGCGTTGTTTGGATGGTTTTAAATGTTTTTGAACTGTACTGTGAGTATACTGGGGTTTTTAACTTAATGTTTAAGTGTTATTTAAATCCCTTGTGGCTTAGTGTATAGCTCTGTGCTAGGAGATAAAACAGTGTACAAGTATGCCACTTAACTTATTGTTGACGGATGGACTAAACTGAATTGCTTAAATTAATTTTAGCAATTTATTGGACAATAATAGGATTATATAACCTATTTAAATGCATGATAGAGTATTTGATTTATTAGAATTAATCTATGCATGCTCTGGACGCTAGTTGCTGAACTATTAAATCGTTTCCTGCAACTATATGGTTTAATGCTTGGATTTAAATTGCTGAAACATTAAACAATTTTATTCAATTATTTAGATATTGGTTTTGGACTGTAAATTGATAAACTGTTATATATATGTTGTAATTTATATGGATATGGAGGATTAAATGCACCGATACGGGACGGTGACATACTAGGAATGGTTTAGTCCAAAACGCCTAAACCTAACCTAACGGATTAAAGGTATGGATTGAAAATCCTAATTATGATTAAGTTAAATCAACTGCGACTTAGTTGAATGGCTTCCTGGATTAACTGGTTGTAGTTAAGTTATATCAACTGAATAAGTTGAGTGACTAACTTGTTTATTTATTGTATGTCAGCTAAATGAACTATTGAATGATATACTCTGTTTGAATGGAATTTAAATATATGGTTATTATACCATAAGTTAAGCTTGAGTCTCAGACCATTGGTTAGGGTGCGTATATGCAGTGGATGCGTAGCTGGCTACAATTGGTTGAGGTGTACTCGTTAGGTCTAGGTACTCACGCCCACCTTTGGGTGCGTTTTTGCATGTTGCCTTCTATTCAGGTTGAGACCCCTATTGTAGTTTAGTGAATGTCCCTTAGTATGGATATATGTATATGTATGGACTAGATGGATATTGTGAGGTATATACGGTGTATCTGCGTATCGGGTCACTGTATGGATTGCAGTTAGATTAGAACTTACTCATGGGCCTGACCCACTCTTTTATATTTTTTAGGTATCGAACTGTTCCAGTCTCAGGCTTGATCGTGCTAAGCAGAGATTCTCATTCCTTCTACCGATAACGTAGGATTTCATTTCATACTTTAGTCTTGGTTTTTATTTTCAGTTATTCAATTCCAGTTGGAACTTTTGTTTAGGGGTCCACTAATTGGATTCCCAAGTTATAACCCTGATGGTTTTGGAGGATTGGATTATTAATTATCGTTTGGAGGATTGGATTGTTAATTATCATTTGGAGGATTTTATATTTCTTTTGGGTTTCTTTATTTAAATTCATAAATTTTTATTCTGTGTTCGATTTAAAATACTTTAATTGTTTAATACTCACTCGGGTTTGGGCCTTGGCCTGGTCAATCTGTGTCTCAGATTCGGGGGGTATCATAGTTGGTATCAGAGCACTCCAGGTTCAAGTGTCTCTGAGGTGTTTCGTATTAAGACTTCTGCGTAGCATTTTCTCTTGATTAGAGCTCATGTTTATGATTCATTGTATTCCTTTACGGACCGTTTAAACTTGTACTGATGTCTATCTTTCTATGTTAACAGCATGGTTAACACTAGGAGAGGACAGAACATGAACAGTCGACAGAGGAGAGCGGCATGTAGGTAGCAAGAACGCCTACAACGTTGACAAATGGAGGAAGAGCAGCAAATGCCTAGGTTTCAGGATGATGGTCAGTTTTAGGAGGAGCAGGAGGATGTTTAGCAGACTTCAGATCAGGTCAGAGATCTAGAGTTTCCTCCTTATATCAATGACCTCGTTGCTCGGGCTATAGAAATAGGAGTTACAGTTGCACTCCAGAATCAACCATAGGTTCAGCAAGCACCTGTACCAGCACCAGTGGTTTAGACAGATTCTTAGGAAAAGGCTAGAAGTTCTTTCATAATGGGTAGTCCACCTGTGTTTTCAGGCTCTACCGATGCGAAAGCAGCTCACCAGTGAAAACAGGACATTGAGCGTCATCTTCGTTTGGTTCAGTGCACGGAGGTTCAGAAACAGATGCTTGCTACTTTCAAGCTAATTGGAGATGCACTATAGTGGTAGGAGTCAGTTACCATCGCAGAGGAGAGGATGACCTTGACTTATGATCAGTTCAGTATTCGCTTTGATGAGAAGTACTTTCCCTATACAGTCAGGGCAGCTATGAATGCAGAGTTTCTCAATCTGGAACAGAGGAACATGACAGTGGTAGAGTTTGAGCAGCAGTTTACGTGTTTATCACTCTTTGCTCCAGAGGAGGTGGATACAGAGGAGAAGAAGCGTAATAGTTTCGTCAAAGGACTGATGTGGTCTATTAAGCGAGCTATTACAGGTAGTCCAGCCTACACTACCTATGCTCAGGTGGTGGACACCACACTTCAGTAGTATCAGTTGACCGTGGACTTCAGACAGGCTCGTGGTGAGAAGCGGGGTGATAAAGACTCTGCTAATTAGTCAGCTGAAAAGGGGAACGGCAATGGTTACCAACTAAATGACAAGGGCAAGTTCCAGGAACAACAACCTTGAAAGAAGCACAAGGGTGGTTCAGATGCTCACTGGAATGGGGCACCTATTCAGAGGCAGCAGAATGGGAGACCACAGGTAGGACAGGGTCAGCCACAGGCTAACCGACAGAGGAGGCCATTTGGTACTTTCCAAGGTAGTTGCTACACTTGTGGAGAGTATGGTCATACCTTGAGGTAGTGTCCTAAAGCAGGACAGGGACAGGGACAGGGACAGCTTGTGCAGTAGGGACAGAGGGTCCTCTACCAGCTCCACAGGTTCCATAGATTCAAGAACAAACATATCTGGCTTTACTGGCACCACTACAAACTCAAGGATAGGCAACACAGCAGTTGCACTGTGGCAGGGTTTATAACCCCATGCCACAGGATGTTCAGGCACCTTGGACTGTTGAGGGTAAGTTTCATATTCACGGTTTGCATGGACGTGTTTTATTTGATATGGGTGCTACGCACTTATTTATATCTAGGACTTTTGTTGCTTTATCAGGGATGGGGACGAGGGTATGCACTAGACCTCAGGGTATTTCTACACCATTGGGCAATACTACCATTTTATATGAGAGTGATGGGCCTGTGACATTAGATATTGGCAGACTTAGATTTCTAGCCAATCTACTGGTCCTGGATATACACACTTATGAGGTGATACTTGGGATGGATTGGTAATCTCACTGCGATGCCCAAGTTAATTATTTTGATAGGAACTGCTATGCCTAAGTTTATTGTTTTGATAGGTCTATTACATTCACCATACCTGGTATGGATATGTACATTGTAGCTATGCCACATTCTAATGGGGGAGGTAGCACCTATTTGTTCTATATGGAGGAGGAAATGGAGGAGGAGGTTACTGTGATATTGGATCGTATACCAATTGTACAGGACTTTCTGGATGTATTCTAGGAGATTCTAGGGTTGCCACCTAGTTGTGAGATTGACTTTGTGATTGACTTAGCTCCAGGCACTAGGCCTATTGCTAGGGCACCATACAGGATGGCACCAGAGGAGATAAGGGAGCTGAGGGATCAATTTAGCAATTATTCAGCCAAGGTTTCATTCGTAGGAGTTCTTCACCTTGGGGAGTACCAGTTCTATTTGTAAAGAAGAAGGATGGTTCACTTCGTCTATGTATAGAGTACAGGGAGTTGAATAAGGTTACTATTCGTAACAAGTATCCTTTACCCAGGATTGATGATCTTTTTGATCAGTTAAGGGGAGTCACATACTTCTCCAAGATTGATTTGCATTCTGGATATCATCAGCTGAGGGTTAGGGAGTAGGATGTTCCTAAGATAGCGTTTCTTACGAGATATGGATCTTATGAGTTTCGTGTCATGCCGTTCGAGACGACTAATGCACCAGCAATGTTCATGGACTTAATGAACAGGGTCTTTCGGGCTTATTTGGATCAGTTTGTCATTATTTTCATTGATGATATCTTGATCTATTTTCAGTCGGAAGACAATCATGCGAGACATCTTCACATAGTCTTGCAGACGCTTCGTGAGCACCAGCTATATGCCAAGTTCGAGAAATGTGAATTTTGGCAGCGGGAAGTGAAGTTTCTGGGTCACATAGTGTCAGAAAGGGGGATAGCAGTAGATCCAGCCAAGGTTTCAGCCATGGTTGAGTGGGGACAACCTACTTCACCTACCGAGATTCAGAGTTTCCTCGGTTTGGCAGGATATTATCAGAGATTCATCCAGGGGTTCTCCAAAATAGTAGGACCACTCACTCATTTGACCAAGAAGGGTGTACAGTTCGTGTGGGATAAGCACTATCAGCGAGCTTTTGATGAGCTGAAAAGGAAGTTGACTTCTGCACCGGTTCTGTCTACTCCTCAGAACAGGATCGAGTATCTTGTTTACACGGATGCTTCGTTGCAGGGTCTTGGATGTGTTTTGATGTAGGAGGAGCGACTGATTTCTTATGGAGCTCAGAAGTTTAAGCCTCATGAGCTCAATTATCCAACGCATGATTTGGAATTGGCAGCTGTGGTCTTTGCCTTATGCATTTGGAGGTATTATCTGTTAGGTGAGTCCTTCAAATTGTTTAGTGATCACAAGAGTCTGCAATATTTATTCACTCAGCGGGAGCTGAATATGAGACAGCGAAGATGGCTAGAGTTTGTCAAAGACTATCATTTTTCTTTGCAGTACCATCCAGGGAAAGCGAATGTGGTGGCAGATGCACTCAGTCGCCGACCTGTTGGTAGTCTTTCTGCCTTATTCACCACTAAGTGGAATGCCTTGAGGAATATGGATGAGTTATCAGATGCTTTTATGGTTTGCTTGGTGGTTACACCTTCCATCATTCACAAGGTTCTACAAGCACAACTCACGGATCAGCAGTGCATTGACAAGGTTACAGAGATAGCTTCTGGGGAGGTTCCATTTTACTATGTTGGGACTGATGTAGGCTTAAGGTACAAGAGACGCTTAGTGGTACCTTCTGCTGACGATTTGAGGAAAGACGTGATGACTGAGACTCATCATTCTAAGTTTGCTATTCATCCAGGCGGAGACAATATGTATCAGGATATGAAGTGGCAGTTTTGGTGGGTAGGTATGAAATGGACATTTCTTTTTTTGTTTCTCAGTGTAGTACTTGTTAGATGGTTAAAATTGATCATCAGAGGCCGCCAGGAGCTCTACAAACACTACCTATACCGGAGTAGAAATAGGAGAACAATTCTATGGATTTTATGGAGAGGTTGCCCAATTCTTTCAAGGGGCATAACTCCATTTCGTTCATCGTGGATATGTTGACCAAATCAGCTCATTTCTTGCCTATTCGCACTGACTTCACTACAGAGCAATTGGTGAGGCTTTACATTTCAGAGATTGTGAAGCTACATGGCATCCCATTGTCTATTATATTGGATAGGGATTCAAGTTTTGTATCAGGATTCTGGAAGAGCTTTCAGTAGGCTTTGGGTACAGAATTACATCTTAGCAATGCTTATCATCCTCAGACTAATGGACAAACGGAGAGGGTGAATCAGATCACGGAAGATATGCTTCGGTCGTGTGTTCTTGACTTCAATGGAAATTGGGAGGATTATTTGCCACTTATGGAATTTGCGTATAATAATAGTTTTTAGAAGACTATTGGAATGGTACCATTTGAGGCATTGTACGGTCGATCGTGTTAATCGCCTGTTTGTTGGATGGAGGTTGGAGAGAACAGATTCTTCGGGTCCTGAGTTCATTAAGGATACTTCTAAAAAGATTACTTTTGTTAGGGATCATATGCTCACTGCTCAGAGTAAGCAGAAGAGTTATGCTGATCGGCGTACTCGTGCTTTAGAATTTAGGGTTGGAGATTAAGTTCTACTCAAGGTGTCGCCTATGAAAGGTATTATGTGCTTTGGGAAGAAAGGGAAGCTGTCACCGTGATTTGTCGGTCCATTCATGATTACGGATCGAGTTGGAGCTGTCGCTTATCGGTTGACACTTTCGGATAATTTGGATCGTGTACACAACGTGTTTCATGTTTCCATGTTGCGAAAATTTTTGCAAGATGAGGATCAATATTAGCATATCGATGTTGGGGAGATTGAGTTACAGCCGTATGCAACTTATTTAGAGCCACCGTGTCGTATTATTGACCGTCGGGATCAAATCCTTCGTAATAAGGTTATCCCTTTGATGCGCGTTCAGTGGAGTCATCACAATGAGGCTGAGTCCACTTGGGAACGAGAGGATGTCATTCGCTCACAGTTTCCTGAAATATTAGAAGAAGGTAAGAGCGAATTCCGAGGACGGAATTCCTTTTGTTAGGGGGGAAGAATGTAATACCCCTAATTTCAAAAGGATAGTCCTGGTATTTATTTTATTGTTTAAATTGCTTTTTAATTGTTTTAAGT